>CM053792.1:56065855-56113355 GCA_028749045.1 Cupressus sempervirens | reverse complement strand
ATGTGTTGGAAATCTGATTGAAAAGATCATTGTTGAAGATCAAAGAGGGAGATTGTTGAGAAGAAGGAAGATGGTTGATAAAAGTGTTTTCAATCATTTTTTTGCCATTGATGTCAAACCTGCTATTTTCTAGAATGACAATTGCTTATAAGATCCAAGTACTATCACTTAGTTGATTGATGAAGAGGATTTGATCAACAAGATGTAACAAGAGCACCTGAGGGAAAGGTTGAGTTATGGTTCTATAATGAGTGCAAGGATTAGTTAAGATAATGGTAAAATGATGTATTGATAATATACTTGAAGAAATAAAAAAGATTGAACACACTTAGAAACTCTAGAAGTATAACTTGTAATAAGGTTAACTGCAAAGCTTAACTAAGTTCATTAGTGAGTGCCGAGCAAGCTAGTTAGAGCTGAGCAAATTTTTAGTTGGAGCCAAGAAAATACAAAATCTAGTGTGTGCCAAGTAATATAGAAGGAGATGAGTGAAGTTCAAGTGCCGAGTGATATAGAAGGAGCTGAGAAATTAGAAGACTTAGTGGATGCTGAGTGAATCCACAATAGGTGTCGAGCATCAATAAAACATAGTTGATGTCAAGTAACATAGTATGTACCGAGCACCAAAATTTCAATAGTGCTGAGCTACTACATAGTTGAAAAAGTCAAAGATTCACCAAACCTAAGCTGACAATGTTGTTATCTTGAATTTTGTGAACTATATGGAGGATAAGGATGATGACCTAGAGGCACAAAATTTTATGTAAACTATTTTTAGGCAAATTCTGAAGTATTCTACAAGATGTTTCTAGAAGAAATAAGATGTGGGTTAGATTCAATGAATCCTACCTAATCCATTCAAACTAAAATTAAAAGAGGAAAGAATCGAGTAGGAAAGAGGATTCTAGACTTCCATTTAAGAAGTCATAGGCCAAGAAGCAAGAGTTGCTAAAGTGCCAAATTGTGAAGTGGTTGAAGGGTGTCAAGGAGAAGACATCAAGGAGAAGGAAGAATAGAGTACAAAGACTCTTCTTTGATAAGTGGTCAAAGGGAGATAATTGAATTGTTACATTGAGCATGAAGACTCAAGGAGATAAATATTGAAAGGAGGACAAGCTATCAGAGCTGTAGAGACTGAAAGCTAGGTAAATTGTTAAGAGCTGAAGAGTGATCTAAAATCTACAAGATAAGTTGTGAATTGTAATAAGGTCAAATCCCCTTATTGTTACTCTCTATAAATTGTATTAGTTAGGGTTAAATCCTATTGACTTAGGTTAGTTTAATAGCCATTTGTAAATCTTTTAATAAGGTGACATTCCAATTGAATGTTCAAAAGTTCTCTAACTAGGCCCACTTCTAATAGGGTGGTTAAATTCTTTAATCAGGTCACATTTAACAATGTGTTGTAGCCTTTAACATGGCATCACTTTAGAAGAGTGAGAATTGAGTAGCATGTTACTGGTGGTTTATCCCAAATTGGGTTTCCACATAAATCACTATGATATGTCTTGATTCTTCATGTGTTATGCTTGCATGTTGATTTACAGTAACTTGATAAGTAGGAAAGTTTTAAGCTTGGATGAATGAACAATTTGATGGGCACACTTTACTTGATGGAAAAGTTTTAATTGGACATTTGGACCTTGAATAACTGATTCACCCCCCCTCTTAGTTATTCTAAACCATTTCTAACAATTGGTATTAGAGCCATCTGCTGATTTAGTTTAAAGGTACTGGAAGCAAGATGATAAAAATGTCCAAGAGAGAAGTTCCCAAGCTCAATAGAGATAACTTCATAGCATGGAAAAGTATAATGAAACTACACCTTGGATCAATAGGTGATTATGCAAAAATCTTAATTGGATTGGAACATGTAGATCTAGCTAGACCCCTTTCTGCAAATGATTTGAACAAAAGGAAGGAGCACAATTAGGCAATGCTAGAAATTGCCTTTGCACTCAACTATGCTGAATTTGATGACATCAAGGGATGTGACTCTGCATTCAAAATGTAGAATTCCCTATTAGATATCTATGGAGGAGATTAGAATGTTCAAAGAGCAAAGAGAGAAAGCCTCAGAGGAAAGTTTGATGACATGAAAATGGAGGAAGGTGAGAATGCTGCTCAGTATGCTGCTAGAATGAAAGAAGTAGTAAGTACAATAAGAAGTTTAGGTAGTCAATTGGAAGATGATACTGTAAATAGAAAATACTTAAGAACCTTGCTCCCCATCTATTCTATTAGAGTTTCATCCATCCAAGAATTAAGATGTGTACCAAGAAATGCACCAACTTTCGAAGGGATAGTAGGAGGACTCACTGCATTTGAATTGTCAAATTTTGACAACTAAAAACTTGAAAATCTTGAATTTTATTTCAAGGCCAAGATGACATTGAAAGACACTAAGGAGGTGAAGTCAAAGGAGAATAAAAAAGGAAAGTATGTCTCTAGTGACAATAGCATTGATGAGGAAGATGTGGAACAATTGGAACCATTAATAGCCAACAAATTTCATAGAGGCAAAGGTAAATTCAAAGGTAAGCTACCTATCATTTGCTTTAATTGCAATGAAGTAGGTCATATTGCTACAAGGTGTACATAGAAGAAGAACTACAAAGAAGGAAACAAGTATAAGAACAAAAGAGAAGATGATAGCATAGATTACAAGGATAAAGGAAAAAGATGCTACATTATTGAAGAGGATTCTAATGAGAATGATGATGAAGTAGTCTATGTGGCCATGAAAGATGAATCAGACAAAGATAAGGCAACAAAATTGGTAACCTATGTGAACAAAAATGACAAGTGGATCATAGACAATCAATGCTCACATCACATGACAGGAGACAAAAGTAAGTTTATTACCTTTACTCAGTATGATGGAAATAGTGTTAGATTTGGTAATGATGCTCCATGTCAAATCAAAAGAAAAGGTTCTATCAAACTTATAGAGAAAATTTCATGTGATAATGCATACTATGTTGAAGGATTGAATTATAATCTATTGAGTGTATCACAATTAGGCAATATAGGTTGCAAAGTAGAATTTGGAAACAAAACTACCAAAATCTATGATATTGATGGAAATCTGATAGGAAAAAGTGAACAAACTAGGAGTAATCTATTTTACCTAGATATGGAAGATGCAACCTATCTTATTGTGAAACTTGATGATGTCTGGTTATGGCATAAAAGGCTATGTCATGTTAACTTTGATAATTTGATTAGTATCAGCAAAAAGAAGAAAGTTAGAGGTTTGCCAAAATTGAAGAAGCCTGAAAACACAATGTGCAAACAATGTCAACTAGGGAAGATGATTAGATCTAGTTTCAAAAGAAAAACCTACACTTCCAAAGAAGTATTAGAGCTAGTCCATATAGTCTTATGTGTTCCAATAGAAGTACAAAGCTACCAAGGAGATAGATACATAATACTATTTGTGGATGACTACTCTAGGATGATGATTACCATGTTCTTAAAGAAAAAATCTGATGCATTTCAAATGTTCAAATGGTATTTGACCAGAGTTGAGAAAGAAATAGAAAAGAGTTTGAATTTCCTAAGATTAGATAGAGGAGGAGAGTTTACATCAAAAGAATTTGAGACATTTTGCAATGACAAAGGAATTAAGAGACAAACATCAATACCTAGAACTCCACTTTAGAATGGCATTGTAGAGAGAAGGAATAGATTAGTGATAGACTATGCCAGAACATTGTTGATGGAGCAAAATGTTGCTCTAAAGTACTAGAGAGAAGTTGTAAGTACTAGAATTGAGTCCAAGTCAATAAAGGTACAAATGCAACACCTTTTGAACTATGGTATGGTCACTCAACCAATGTAAAACATTTCAAAGTATTTTGTTGTAAATTCTATATTCTTAAATATGCTAGAAATGGCAAGTTTGATGGAAAGAGTGATGAAGGCATATTCCTTGGATACTTCACTAGAAGTAAGGCATATAAGTGTTTGAACACTAACACTAACAAGATTGTGGAGAGTGCAAATGTAATTCTTGATGAGTATGCAGAAGTGCACATTGATGAATTAGAAGAGTATAAATATTTTGTATGCTTCTATGAGGGAATGCTTATTGAAGATGAAGCTGCTAATCAAGTTGGAAATCAATAACAAATCTCAGTATCATCTGAGTCACAACTAGTGAATGTTGAGCTACATTTAGAAGTCAAGTTGCAAAATGAAACTAATGCACATTCTAACTCAAAAGTTAATACTCATGAAAGAGATGATGATATACCAAAAAAAGATGTGCATAGTGACTCTAATGCTAAAGGACCAAACACTGAAAGAAGGATTGAACCATGACTATCCAAATATGTGAGAAGACATCACTCTGCAGAACAAATCATTGGTAACAAGGATGCAAGACCAATGAAAATGAACAAACAAAGAAATGGATCATGTCTAATGAGCAAGATTGAACCTAAAACAGTGAAATATGAACTACAAGATGATGATTGGTATAAAGCCATGAAAGAGGAGATAGACTAGATCGAGAAGAACAAAACCTAGACCCTAGTTCTTAGACCAGCTGATAAGAATGTGATTGGTATCAAATGGGTGTTTAGGAACAAACTTAATGAGAATGGTGAGATCACAAGAAACAAGGCCATACTAGTTTGCAAAGGTTGTGCACAAGAAGAAGGACTGGACTATGGGGAAACATTTTCCCCTGTTGCAAGAATGGAAGGAGTCAGAACATTACTTGCATATGCTACCTACAAAAGTTTCAAAGTCTACCAAATGGATGTAAAGTCTACCTTTCTAAATGGTATACTGGAAGAGGAAGTCTACATAGAGCAACCAAAGGGATTTGTTGATGACAACAACAAGGATATGGTTTGCAAACTGCATAAAGCACACTATAGCTTGAAACAAGCACCTAGAGCATGGTATGAGAGACTCCACAAATATCTTGTGAAGATAGGGTTTGAGAGAAAAAATTATAGCAAAAACCTGTATATCAAGGCAAAAAAAGGTAAAGACAATTTGATATCTAAAATCTTTGTTGATGATATAATATTTGGAGGAAAAGATGTTCTATGCAAAAATTTTGCTAAAAAATGAAACATGAGTTTGAGATGTCAATGTTTGGAGAAATCAAATTCTTTGTTGGATTGCAAGTACATCAATTGAAGCATGGCATATTTGTGACTCAATCCAAATATATCAAGGAGATACTCAAGGCATTTGGGTTAGAAGACTCAAAACTAGTCTGTACACCAATGGTAACAACACATAAGTTATCCAAGAATGATGAGTTAGCTAAAGTGAACCGGACAATGTACAAATCAATGATTGGAAAGTTGTAGTATGTTGTGCATAGTAGACCAAACATTGCATTAGCTGTTAGAATAGTGGAAAGATTTTCTACAAATCCAAGAGAAAATCATCTTATGGCAGTGAAAAGAATACTAAGGTACCTAAAAGGAATTGATGACTTTGGTTTATACTACAAGAGAAGTCAAAAGTTTGAGTTGAGAGCCTACACTGATGTAGACTAGGGAGGTAATATTGATGACAAAAAGAGCACCAGTGGAGGAGCACTTTTCTTAGGCAAAAGATTGATTACTTGGACCAGAAAAAAGAAAAGTTGTACTTCACAATCCACATGAAAAGCTGAGTATGTTGCTGCTGTTATAAACTGCACTAATATTGTATGGATCAAAAATCTATTGCAAGGTATGAAAGAAGAGGTAGCTAAACCTGTGATACTCTATTGTGATAATAGAAGTGCCATCAACATATCAAAGAATCCTGTAATGCATGCCAAAATAAAACATATTGCAATTAAGTATCACTATGTAAGAGAATTGGTGGAAGACAAGCAAGTGAGGATGGAATTGTTAGCTCAAGGAATAGACTACTAACATCTTCACAAAAGCACTACCTAAAGATGCTTTTGAATATCTTAGAGGTAAATTATGGATGATACCCCTATCTAAGGCTATTTGAAGAAAAAGAAAGATTTCTCTGCATTAAATGAGTTGATGCAGAGGATATTTACTTTAGGATCATGCCTGAAGTAATTAAATTGCTGAAATTCCAAATTAGTTACAAACAAGATGATAGAGGGAGAAATTGGAGTACCTAAAAAATGCTATACTTGCATGGTAAGATGCTGAAGTAATATGTCTTTGGCATTATTATCAAAGAGGGAGAAATAGTAGTACAAGGCTGATCAAAAGCATTCAATTGGACATAGGGAGAAGTAGCAAGAAACTAATCAAATCTATAGGATCAAATGGATAGAGGGAGAAATAATGTAAGGGGAAGTTAGGAGTAGTACAAGACTAATAAAAAACATTCAATTGGATAGAGGGAGCAGTACCAAGAAACTGATCAAATCTATAGGATCAAATGGATAGAGGGAGAAATAATGTAAGAGGAAGTTAGGAGTAGTACAAGATCAAAGTGAATAGAAAAAGAGAAAGGAAACAATAGCTAAGATAGAGAAGCAAAACTAAAGTAATTAGGATAACAGACCAGAGAAGGAGATCAGAGGGAGAAATAATGTAAGAGGAAGTCAGGAGTAGTACAAGACTAATCAAAAGCATTCAATTAGATAGAGGGAGTAGTAGCAAGAGATTGATCAAATCTACAGGATCAAATGGACAGAGGGAGAAATAATGTAAGAGGAAGTTAGGAGCAATACAAGATCAAAGTGAATAGAAAAAGAGAAAGGAAACAATAGCTAAGAGGGAGAAGCAGAAGTAAAGTAATTAGGATAGAAGATCAGAGAAGGAACTGATGGTAACACAATTTCTTTTTGGCATTTGACTTACCATTCTAACCTAGTTAGCATTTTGAGAACTTGGTTGAATAGTTTGGTCTGATGGTTGATCAGTTTGGTTTTCCATCAATGCCAAAGAGGGAGATTGTTGGAAATCTGATTGAAAAGATCATTGTTGAAGATCAAAGAGGGAGATTATTGAGAAGAAGGAAGATGATTGATAAAAGTGTTTTCAATCATTTTTTTTCCATTGATGTCAAACCTACTATTTGCTGGAATGACAATTGCTTATAAGATCCAAGTACTATCACTTAGTTGATTGATGAAGAGGATTTGATCAACAAGATGTAATAAGAGAACCTAAGGGAAAGGTTGAGTTATGGTTTTGTAATGAAGTGCAAGGATCAGTTAAGACAATGGTAAAATGATGTATTGATAATATACTTGAAGATACAGAGATTGAATACACTTAGAAACTCTAGAAGTATAAGTTATAACAAGGTCAACTGCAAAGCTTAACTAAGTTCATTAGTGAGTGTTGAGAAAGCTAGTTAGAGCCAAGAAAATTTTCAATTGGAGCTGAGCAAATGCAAAATCTAGTGTGTGCCGAGTCATACAGAAGGAGCTGAGTGAAGTTAAAGTACCGAGTGATATAGAAGGAGCCAAGCAAACAAAAAATTAGTGGATGCTGAGTGAATCCATAGTAGGTGTCGAGCATTAGTAAAATGTAGTTGATGCCAAGTAACATAGTATGTGTCAAGCACCAGTTTTCAATAGTGTCGAGCTGCTGCATTATTGGAAAAGTCAAAGATTCACAAATCTGAGTTGATAAAGTTGTTATCTTGAATTTTGTGAACTACATGGAGGATAAGGATGATGAGCTGGAGGCACATAATTTTATATAAACTATTTTTAGGAAAATTTTGGAGGATTCTTCAAGATGTTTCTAGAAGAAACAAGATGTGGGTTAGATTCAATGAATCCTACCTAATCCATTCAAACTGAAATTAAAAGAGGAAATAATTGAGTAGGAAAGAGGATTCTAGACTTCTATTTAAGGAGTCATAGGCCAAGAAGCAAGAGTTATTGGAGTGCCAAATTGCAAAGTGGTTGAAGGGTGTCAAGGAGAAGACATCAAGGAGAAGGAAGAATAGAGCACAAAGACTCTGCTTTGATAAGTGGTCAAAGGGAGATGATTGCATTGGTACATTGAGCATGAAGACTCAAGGAGACAAAGCTTGAAAGGAGGACATGCTGTCAGAGCTACAAAGACTGAAAGCTAGAAAAATTGTGAAGAGTTGAAGAGTGATATCAAATTTGCAAGATAAGTTGTGAATTGTAATTAGGTCAAATCCCCTTATTGTTACTCTCTAGCAATTGTATCAATTAGGGTTAAATCCTATGGACTTAGGTTGGTTTAGTAGCCATTTGTAAATCCTTTAACAAGGTGACATTCCAAATGAATGTTCAAAAGTCCTCTAACCATGCCCAGTTCTAATAGGGTGGTTAAATCCTTTAACCACATCACATTTAATAGTGTGTTGTAGCCTTTAACAGGGTAGGCCTTTCATAGGGCATCACTTCAGAACAGTGAGAATTGAGTAGCATGTTATTGGTGGTTTTTCCCAAATTGGGTTTCCACATAAATCACTATGTTATGTGTTTATTCTTCATGTTTTATGCTTGCATGTTGATTTGCAGTAACTTGCTAAGTAGGAAAGTTTTAAGCTTGGATGAATGAACAATTTGATGGGTACACTTTACTTGATGAAAATGTTTTAATTGGACATTTGGACCTTGAATAACTGATTCACCCCCGCTCTCAGTTATTCTAAAGCATTTCTAACAGAATGTCTAAATGATATAATCAAAGGAGATAGATGGATGTGCAAAATTGAAAAAAGAGGTGTTGAACCTAGTATCAGATTGAAGAAAACAAGAAAAAAAGGAAGATAGACTCAAAGAGAGTATTGTAAGCTTAATTAGATGTTGGATAAGTAGAAAACTCTAAAATAAAAGGGAGATTAGGTTTAAAATTATTGATTACTCAAATAAAAAAGCAAAGACAAATGCAAAGTTACTCATGCAAAGAAAATAAAAAATATACCATTATAAATTGTAAGCACCTTATAGTTGTGTACAACCTTCATGATTATTTAATAGCCATCATAGTGTATTTCCACTTTAACATGCATAATAGGACTTCATATGATACTTAATGGATACTTAAGATCAAATATATGTCCTATGTTACTTTAATTTAATCATGTAACTCAATGCGGGTCCTTATCTCTAAGTATGCTCCTTTAGTACTTTTCCTCTTTAATCATTTATTAGCCTACATGGACCCTATGTTACTATTTGTGCTATCTCTCTTGACTTCAAAATCACTTGTACCTCAAAATTTGGTATCTCCTAGTTATATAGGACCCATGGTTAAAACTTAATCCTTCATTGCTCTATATAGGGAAACTAGACATCTTATACCAGGTATAGGGCACCGAGACATCCTATTCCCCAAATTTTGTGCTCAAATTTGAATTGGGGTCTCAAGTCACTAATTTAGTGGGATTTAAAAAGTTATCATTGACCCTCTTGAGTTTTATCCATAAAATGTTGTCAAGTGTATATGTGTCATATCCTTCCTCATTTAAATAACCATGATCAAGATTTGAAGCGTTTTCCTACAAGTTTGCATCCAAACATTCAAGATCAATTCTTAATCATTATTCAAGCATTTCAAGGTGTATTCAATGCAATATTCTTCACGGGTCAACCTTCCTTCCCTCATTAAATGCCAAAAAAATGTTTCCACCATCAAGGAAGAAGATCATACATTTAAAGCATCTATGCACATTCACCAAAGAAATCAAGTATTCAACTTATTCTCTTTTGTTCATTCTCTAATCAAACATTGTGACAAACTACATTAAATTCCATCACAAAAGATTTTCTCTTATGATTTCTTCTTGGGTTTTTATGTTACGTCAAGCTATTGGATCAACATATTTGATTACATTCAATGAATTATTTTCATACGATTTTGAAGGTATGATATACTTCATTTCACAGATCTAGCCTTTTCTATATGATAACACACTTTCATTTATCTTATTTCATTCCAAGGTTGATTCTAAATAGTAGTTTGACTAAGGCAAACCTCTATTTACAATCTTCTCTCCCCCCCTCATGCCCGCCATTTTTTGTGTAGGAACAATATGCAAACCCATTGTTAAAGATCTAGAAGATAAAATATTTGAAGGAAAGTGTAGGATACAAGATGCATAGGAAACATATACCCTCCAAAATAACTTCAAATTAAATCCCAAGTTAGTATTAAAATGGATTTCCAAATTTGTTCATTACAGGTTCTTATCTAATTTTTGTCTATCTCTTTCCATGAAAAAGTTTTTGGTGGATCATTTAGCCATCTATCTTGCATTAGTCTATCATATCCCATCAAATTAAACCCATTAATTGTTTAACCTTTTGATGAAGACTATGGAAGAGAATGTTGTATGTGAATGATTATGGAGTTGTGAAAGTGTTGCCCAAATTTTTAAAAGAGGCCAAATTTTGAAAATCTAACTAATTTTTCCCTCCCATGCATAATTTTTAAAAAATATTACACACCAATTCATTCAAAATCCTAACTTTTTGCAAAATATTTCTTAACCATTAACTTTATGTAAGAAAAATATTCAAATCCTAACCTTATACAAGCATTTTGTAAAATATTTCCCCAAATCCTATTTTTTTGTAAAAAGGCTTCTTAATAACTTTTTACAAATTACTCCTTAAAATATAACACATTTTCCATCAAATCATTAACTTTTCACAATTTCCAAACCCAAACCTTTGACTTTATACATTTCTTAACCCCAAACTTTAACTTTGTTTGATTGTAATATTTTATCTTAACTATTTTGGTTCTTAGTTTCATAATTCAAGAAGGCTATAACTACCTCTTGAATAAAATTTTAAGAATATCCATACTAAGAAGCCAAAATAGGACGATTTGGAGTTGTAAGTGAACATCCATTAAAGTGTTGAGTATTTCTTGGATAGGTTCCAATAAATCTAGACAAATACAATTTAATAAGATAAAGCCACCTTCCACAACCAAAACCATAAATTGTTAAAATGGTACCTTTTGGAAGAGAATATGGACATTCATCAAGATTTTGGGGAAAGGTAAAATTCATTGGATATAAAATGTTGAGGTGTAGGAAAGTTCAATGAATTGTTTGGAGAGTGCCACTAAGAGATCATTCCAAGGAAACAAATGAAAGTATTCTAGAAAATACAAAAAATGGTTTGTCTAAAAATGTTTGAGAAACATCAAATCAATTCACATGCACAATGAGACCCTTTAAATGAGGTATGGGCAGTCAATCAAATAAGTTGCTAATTCATAGAGACACTAAAAAGCATTTGACTCTAAAGAGTTTAATAAATGCATCAAAATAAATGTCAGTCAATGGATACAAGGATTCCCATATTTGCACAAAATGGATTATGGATGCTTGTTAAAGTATAGTGGTTAAGAGTTTTCATTGAACATATTGCTGCAAATGTTATTTATCACATGCCCACAAAAAGTGGGAAAAGATACATAAGCTAGAAAATCATTTGACAAAATTCTTTAATTGACTTATTTCAATTACATCTTTCTTATAAAATATGTAAGTTCCCTCTTCTCAAATTCATTTGGGCTTCTTTTGTCTACCTTCTTCACATGTGAGAAACCTCAAGATACATCTACACTCTCTCATTGGGTTAAATTCTTGAATATGGTAAAAAAAATTCTTACAACTATTATATTAGTCTACATAGCATTTTGTAATTTCTTGAAAACAACTTTTTTTATGTTTGTATTTATATCACGACTTACTATTCTATTTTTCTAACAATTTTTTTTTTTTGCTTCATCCAAGTTTTCTTTCTACTATTTTTTGAAATTAAAAGAAGCCAAAAATGGGGGCTAACCTAGAAATACAAAATGTTGCAGAACAACTACAAGTAAGAAGTAACCCATATTAATGTACTCCCCTTTTTAATTTCAAAAAAGCTAACTTCAAAGTGTCCCAAGGTCTAGCAAGCAAACAACTACATATAGTTTTCATCATAAAATATGTATATGCAATAATGTAAAAGAGTCCATAAAAGAACCATGAGCAAAGCCCATAGGGATTGGGTGCTAAAAAAATTAACATAATAGATCCTAATACTAAAAAAAAGGAGAGATAACTTTGCTTATTCTTCTCCTTCCCCTCTGATTTATCCAATGATAGTTGAAGCCAATCATCCATCGAGAAGCTATGAAGTGAGCTCGTGGTGTTTGCTCCCACTATAGAGGTTATACCTTCTTCCTTTGCATATAGAAGGTGAAGGGTAGACATAATTGAATGCATCACCCTAACCCCAAACCTGGTATCCTCATTGAACCTCTACTTTAGGATCTCTTTCCCCTCTTCCAACATTTTGAAGTTCATGTTAATGACCCCCAACCTATCCATATTCTTTTAATTATTAGTTTAAAGGGACTGCGGGGGGTTCCTTTCAAAGGCCTATTTTCCTTTGACCTACAGACAAGGGGGGAGGTGAGAGTCTCTCCTTGCTCACCCCCCACCATATTTGGGGTATCATTCTTGTGGCTATTAGAGATATGGGGTGGAATGGGGCTCAAGGGACTACTATCTTCACCCTTTCCCTCACTAAAAATTTCTTCCTCCTCATCCATAACATATTTCCTTTGGGAATTCTTACTTTTCTACTTTTTCTAGGGATGCTTGTGTTTACTTCTTCTTGTGGAGTTAGAGATAAGGGGGATCTCAAGTTTGGGCCCAAGGTTCACATTCACCCATTTTTTTTAATTTCTCAGGGATCTCTACCTACCACCTTCCATTTCAACACCTAAGTCCACAATATGGATATTTTTCCATCTTAATTTTCTTTAGGATGTGATGAGGGTTGGGTTTAGGATCTTTAATTTCCATGGTGGACATCACCTCAACCAAGATTTGGGGGGTCGAGGTGGAAATAGCCAAATTAGGAAGGACATTCTACACACTGATATGTTGGATAGGGTAGATATTTTAATAGAAATCATAAATTTTAAATATGAAGGCCTAATGTAGGATATTATAGGGTTTTCCTTTTTTACTCTTCTCCCTGACCTTAAGAATGTTGTCTTCCATGAAAGGTAGGATGAGATATTGGAATGAGATGAGGTCACAATTTCAAAAATGATTTGAAATGGGGAAATGGTAGCAATAGAAAATTTGAAATCTACCCTCTCAGGTAAGTTATATCATGATAACATAACATACCTCTTTCCAAGGATCTGATAACTCTATCATGAAAAACCCACCACAATTGTGATATGAGCTTTTCCTTGGCTGGAAAAAGTTGTAAATACTAGCTTCATCCTCAACACATATTTGTTTCCACCATTTATGACCCTCCAAGGGAAGACAACCAACCTTGTCAATGACTTCATTGTTGATATCAAATGAGATCCCATTCACAATTACCTGCCTATTCATCCAAGAGTTAACAAACTGCATAGAGATAGATTCATCATATCCCTTAATACACTACATAAACAAAACCAAACCACCCTCTTTCAAGTAAGTCTACATAGCCTCTTTGTAATTTTCAATGGATGTCAACTTGATATAAATAAGGTTACCACCCATTTCCCCACTCTCACCTAGATCCTCAATAAAATCCTCAAAGATATCCAACATAATTCCAACTAAATTTAAATGTAGACTAGATAAACTTGAAGGAGCAGCACTCAAAATCTTGTGAATGAAGGAAATAAAATGGTGAAAAACCAAAAAAGAAGGTTCTACAAAATAATGACTCACAATGGGCACATTCCATGAAGAATCATAAAGATCATTGGTACCATCCACACTATAGATAACACCACTCTTTTCATTATCATTGTGAGTACCATCATTTTTAAAGACACTTGTCCTTTTACATCTGACATGATCACACCAAATCATGCAAAAGCTAATGTTCTAATTTAGGTAAAATGATTTCCATCCAAGCATAAATTTTAATTAAAAAATTATTCAAACTCATCAAAATTTAGAGTCTTTAGTGATTAATGCCTAAATATGAGATGGAAGCTCATTAGAGTTTTCCTAGTTACATGTGTCATCCACCACATGACCAATTTTTGCCAACACATTTGCCACCTCATTTCCCTCATGGTATATGTGTTGAATAAACACTTCCTAAAGTCTTGAGATAATCATGCAAACATCCTTAATGGTTTGAGAGATATTCTAACCAACTGTATTTCTCCCTTTAAGAGCTTCAATAATAAGTTGAAAATCTCCTTCCACCACCAAGTTTTGAATGTCACATAAGCTAGCATGCTTAACCCCCAAAACAGACACATAGATTCACCAAAGTTGCTACTATTTTCACCATAATTACATGTATACTCCATCACAATATTTCCATGGTTATCTCTTATAATGCCACTTGTTGTCACATGGATCTCCCTAGTGGACCAATCAAAGTTAAGCTTGAATAGGGGGAGGGGGGAGAATTTTGTTTCACATGCTGCCTAGCCTGCAATTTAGAGTTATCAACTCTAGAAACTAGATCCTTAACTCCCTAATTATCTACAATAGCACACTCCAAAGTTGTTGGGGGGGGGGGGGGGGGGGGGGGGGGTGGGAGGGGGTATTGAATATCTTGTGGGGGATATAATCATGTAAGAGATTAATGATTAATCAAAGTGTAATTGATGGGGGAGATGATCAATTCATAAACATATGATTATTTCTTTCCTTCCATAGCTGCCAACACAAATAAGGGGGGTTCACTTTCCATAACATTCTAATGAGGGGGTGATAAACAGGAGGCTCCCAGCCTAGAATAAACTATTGAAAATTATCATTGAAGACCCATTGAACATCGAATGTGAGCAAGATGCACAACTACACTTCCCTAACTTAAGTAAAATGGATCAACGGGTGGAAAATAGTTTCCTCCTCCATCTGACATAAAACATACCTACTCACAAATTGATGGTAAGTATGCTACCATGCAGAGCTGTCCACTAGAAGAAATTCACTTTTAGGATAATCCCTATATTTTGGACATATTTCAAATTAGTACACTCCTCATGACCAATAATAATATTATAAGGCAATTTAACAATGAATTTCCTCTAGGCATTAGGCTGCCACACCACAACATGCTTTGATGGGAAGTTTGAGACCCAAAAATATTCCATCCATCTTTAAAGGTCATGGGATAGAGGATGGGGTTGAAGGATCTGGTCAAGCTTAACCCATTTCCCATTTTTATCAATGTATTTATTCACAAGGTTATTGATTGTAAGTATGCTACCATGCAAAGCTGTCCACTAGAAGAAATTCACTTTTAGGATAATCCCTATATTTTGGACATATTTCAAATTAGTACACTCCTCATGACCAATAATAATATTATAAGGCAATTTAACAATGAATTTCCTCTAGGCATTAGGCTGCCACACCACAACATGCTTTGATGGGAAGTTTTAGACCCAAAAATATTCCATCCATCTTTAAAGGTCATGGGATAGAGGATGGGGTTGAAGGATCTGGTCAAGCTTAACCCATTTCCCATTTTTATCAATGTATTTATTCGCAATTTTTCCAAGTTGGTCTACACAAGCCTTTTTTAGCTAACAAAATTATGACTGATCTAGGGTGAATCTCATCCAATTCTCCTCCCAAAATCTAATTTTCCTCAGAAGTTTCTGGCTATAAAAAATATTACTCTAGATTCTTGAGCCTACTAGAAGACTATTATTTCCAAGATTATATTGAAACTTATTACCTCTCAAATATTTTGCCTTCATAATTATACACCACCTAGCCTCTTCCCTAATAAGCCTTCATCCAATCTTTATCATTAATGCCCTATCGAGGTCAAATATTCTCTATAAATTGAACAAAATTCACAACCTCCTTAACTAGAGAGATGAATCTCTCCCCAAAACCTAGCCTATATAGAATGTCAAAGAAAAAATAATGTATCACTTTGTTATAGGCTTTGGAAATATCAATTTTCATAGCCATACTTGGGTCTTTCTCATCTCCATTAAATGCATAACTTCATGAGAGGTAATAGCCTCATCTAATATTTTTTGTGCATGGACAAAACCATTCTAGGAAGTACTAATAAATTTATCTAGAAGAGGTTTCAATTTGTTCACCAAAATCTTAGAGATAATTTTGTACACCATATTGCAAAGGTTGATGGAACTAAAATCCTCCATCTTTGTGGGTTCACCAACCTTTGGGACAAGGAAAATGTAAGTCTGGTTGAGTTCCCTCAAGAATCTCCCTTTATTTATGAAATCTTGTGTGACATGGGTGAGGTCAAATTTAGTTATTTCCTAGTATTCCTTGAAAAAGGAAGGAGGGAAACCATCAAGGTTGGGGTCTTGTAGGCACCCATAGAAAAAATTGTTGTCTTCACTTTTTCAATTTTAACCCTCCTAACCAATTCATTATTAATCCCTTTGCCCACCACTAGGGTGATAATTCTCATTAGATCTTTACTTTTATTATGGTCCTGAGGAGGCAAGATTTGGTTGTATATATCTTGGAAGTACTTAGAAGCCCAATTTCCCATGTCCTTCTCCTCCATGAGCTCCTGATCCTGGTCATCCAACAATCTGGTTATAGTGTTCCTTTTTTGGTGTTTAGATACTAACCTATGGAAGAAGGTAGTGTTCCTATCCCCCTTTGTAAGCCAATGGATACATGATCTCTTCTTCCAAAAGTTCCCATCCTTCATTATAATATCCTTCCATTTCTTCCTCAACTCTCTCTTATCCTAGATAACTTCCTCTTACACCTCCCCATTAGCAAGCAAGATCTGACATTACTCAAGCTTTTTCTCAATATCCTTCTTTTTCTTAAACATATCCCCAAAAGTTGATTTATTCCATCTACACACTTCCTTCCTAGTGATTTATAGTTTTTTAACAATCCTAAACATGGCCATTCCCTCCACTCTAGCATTCCACCACTTCTTCATACATTCCCCAAATTGTGGGTGAGAGTGCCAAATAATCTCATATCTAAAAGGTTTGAAACCATGAAGGTTGCATTTAGCCTAGCCGAACAAGCTCATGAAATGCTTAGAAATATTTCTAGGAAAAGCTTGAAGGGTGGAAATGTGGAGAATATCCAAGCCAATAGAAATCATAACTCTATCTAATCTCACTTGGATGAGGTTACTCTCTAACCTATTATTAGACCCAGTGAACAAAGACCCTTGGAGGTCAATGTATAAAAGGTCATTGCACCTAAGAGAGTTATTTAAATCATACATACTATTAGAGTAATCCTTAAGGCCCCCCAATTTCTCTGAAGGATACAAGAGTGTATTGAAGTCCCCAACACAAATCAAAATTTTTGGTACTACTCATTCCAATAACATGAGAAGCTTCCTCATCCAAAACTTAGAGTCTTTCCACCCATGCATTAGGAGCATAGAAGCTAACTAATATCCATGTGAGATCCTTCTCCTCAAACTCAACAACTAAGAAATGAGGATTAGAGAAAACAACTCTACCTAAGATCTTTTTAGGGTCCCATATAGTTGTAATGCCTCCTAAAACACCAACCACCTCACTATATGCAAAACTTGCACTAGGCTAACTATAAGTCATCAGATGATCAAAATTCCTAATAATCATTTTAACTTCCCAAATAGGGATAATATCCACTTTATGATCTAGAATATTCTTTTTAATAAAGTACTCCTAGGGATATTGAGCCCTCTAACATTCCAAGACATGAAATTCATTTTCTAAATCTCTAAGGATATTCCAAGGTATGATGTGTACCTTGAGAAATGTCCCTAGTAGTTGCTTTTAACTTGACAACCTTCTGTAGAGGTCTTCCAACCTTAGAATTAGAACCAATTGTTGAATAAAATTGATTAATTGTGTATTGTCTTTGATGTTACACAAAATGTCATATCATTACTAGTCAGTGTATGTTGATCTCACTCAAGCATTGAAATTTTTTTTCTATGTCTACTGAGCATTCCAAAGTTGGCCTAGTTTAAAAGATAGTTTCTACCGAGTTCACTTGGGTGCCAAAGGAAAGTTTGCAGAAGATGAGTGTTAACCAAGCTGACTCAGTTAATGAAGGAAATGTTGGATGGAGACAATATTAACTGAGCTCACTTGGTTACCAAAGGAACTTTGAAACTATGCAATATTGACCAAGTTCACTTGGTTAACATAGGAAAATCATTTCAGAGTTAGTGTCTACTGAGAAGGGTTGGCTAACCAAGGACTTTCTTGTTTTGGTATATTAAGCTCAATTGAATTGTTTGTTGGTTCTAGCTAGCTGAGGAGATGAATATTAATTATTCTAAGTTATATTCTAGCTAACTTGACAATATGAAAGATATAAATATAAGGTCAAGTTGAGATTTAGAAAGTGAGACTGCATGGAAGATAATTGAAGATTTGATAATGCCAAGAGGAAGTGAATTAGAAGGATAAGAAAAATATCCTTGTGGAGCTGGAAAGATATATTCGATCAAGAAGGATCAAGTATACAAGCTAGAATTAAGATCTATAATTAGTAATTCACTTGCATCTAAAATCAGGTTATCTCATTGTTACTCTCTAACCATTGTAGCAGTGATCTAAACCTTTTAATAGAGTTGGCTTAACAAATATTTGTAAATCCTCTAGCAAGGTGAAATTTCTATTGAATTGTCCAAAGACCTCTAACAAGGCCACTCCTAACAAGGTGATTAAATCCTCTAATAGGGTCACACCTAATAGTGTATTTTGTAACCTTTAACATGGTTGGCTCCTAACGAGGCTCAATTCAGAAGAGTGAAAATCAGTAATTATTTACAATTGGTGGTTTTTCCCAAATTGGGTTTTTGTGTTAAAATCTTGGTGTAAATGTGTTCATTCTATTTCTCTTATGTGTTTAAAACTAAGTTAAAGTAATAGTAATCACATATAACATCTTAAGATTTTCATGTTAAGTATTTACTAGGCATTTTCAGTGTTTATTGAATTACAACATTTTTCTGTGTATTTGTTGAGCATCAACAAAGTTTAGTTTTCAGAGTTTATTTTGTATTGACATCTAAGGGATCTAGGATTTATTTTAGTGGTAATTGATTCACCCCTTCCCTCTCAATTACTCCTCTTATATTTCCAACACCAATATCCTCTCTAATGACTCCCCTAGTCTTCCTCTTCACCATACTCCATCCCTCATCTAGGTCCTCCATGGGTTGAGTAGGAGCTGAAAAGTACTCTAGATCCTAAAGAGGAGGAAAGCACATTATGAAAGATTGGAAGGAAAACCATCAGGGAGCTAATAGGGGAGATGCCTCAAGACTTCCTTCTAACCTCACTCCTTGTAGATAGACTAAAAACATCCCTTCAAACATCCTTGGTATCTTCCATAACCTATGTAGGTGGCATTCCTTGTAGATCAGTCCCATCTTTGACCCCTGTGATAAAATCAACCTCATCCTCCCTCCTTGAGGCTAGGTTTATCAAGGGGGTTAGAGCCCTTGAGCTCACTTGGGGAGACCTCATGGTGACCTCTAATCCTTCTTAGGGAATTTCCCCTTCTTTAAGGCTACCATTATGGTTCTCAAACACCACCTTGTCTAGAGATGAGACCAACTTAGTGAGGTCCTCAAAGAAGGGATAACCTTCCATCCTCATTCTCTCTATTTCCATTATCTTGACCTCCTCCACCACAATACCTATAATCTCCTCCTAGTTAAGAGGGGAAGTATTCAAGAATTATCCCTAGGAAGAGGAAAATACTGGTGTCACCTTTGCCTTACCCTTATAGCCATTTCTTATGAGTCTTGGGGCATTTAGTGATAATATGACCATAAGAAACTTAGTGCTGAGAAAAAGAGTTGCATTCTCATATGAAATGGGCTAAGACTAAACTCACCACTTGTAATTTAGCACCATGAAACAAGGGAGAGCTTTATTGATAGCCACATTCATACAAAATATTGCATAGACCAATATATACTTGTTAGATGTAACATTATCAGTTTTGATAAAGTTTCCAAATGAGTCACCAATCCTTTTAAATACCTCATCATCCCAAAACTATAGAGGAATCCCATGGAAATATATCTGAACTGGCACCATACAAAGAATATATGTAGTTGGGTTAAACCTAGGTTTCTATTTGGCTAGGGTTGGTAGGTTCTTACCAAATCACCAAGATCCTACCAAAATGGAACATTTATCCTCCTCATAGGAAAAGTTGAATAAAAAGAGAACCCCCAACAGTGAAGAAACACTGGTTGACCCCTTGAGTCTCCATCTTGTATAGAACCATTTATTAACCATCTTAATGGATTGATGAAAGGATTCAAAAATTACCCACCAAGGCTTGGGAAAAACCAAGTGAGGTATTTTCAACCATCAAGTCTGGTAAGCTTATATGGGTCCTCCTTGCCATGAGAAATCATAGGCATCACATCCAAAGGCACATCACCCTTCTAACTTAGCAACACATTCTTTCATCCCAATTTGGGAATTACCCCCTTGCTTAAGTCAACATTCTCTTGGGATTTTAGGGATGCAAGACCCTAAAGGAAGGCTAAATCATTCAGTTGATCAAGAGAGACAACTAGTGGGATCTGCACCCAACAACAAAGCAAAGGGTCAATCATCATAGAATGTAGTGTCAGGGAAATGATCAAATTTAGATAGACTTGAAACTAATCCAAGGGAGGAGGATGAGAGGGGCCTTTAGTAGAAGTACACACCATGGGTGGGATTTTTAGAGCTCATTCAAGAGAATTCTATTCTAGTCTATAGTTGGTGGTAGTTGTTTTGTATCTAATACTAAAAACTTCTTCACAATTTTCAACCAAAAATGGTCATGCATGTTTTCCACCTTCTTTAAATAACTATAAACATATTATCACTCAAAGAATCTAATGGAAAAGTTACAGCCTGCCCCAAAATAATTTTACAAGACACATAGGTCTTAACCTTGAGATTATTTGTGATTAGATATTTCTAAACTCTATCGAGTTGACATGTTTCCACCCAAAACCTCCTAGCCATAAAGAACTACCCATGTGACCAACAAAGAAAAAAAATCTTCTTAATTTTCTGATCCTAAAGTTTTGATTTCTACATCCATTCTAGAGAGAATACTAAAAATAGAACTTTCCAAATCTTGTTTTATTTTGGCTTTACTTCTCCCAATTAAACTTATCATAGAAATCAATTCTACAATATTAATTTCTTTTACCATTTTGAGTAGATTGCAAGAAAATGCAAAAACCCTATTTAAAGCTCAATTCACAACTTGTAGCAATGAATCTTCTACACACACATTGAATTGGGGTATCTAAATAAGACATTGACCACTATCATAGCATAGACAATTTTACTCACTATTGTAGTTGCAACCACCCCCAATAGAGCTATATAGAGATTCCAGAAATGAAATAAAAATAGTGCCTATACGGGTATATTTTATAAAGGAAAAAGGGTCTTTAAACACTTAAGAAAGTGGTATCTCATCTCTCATCTATAGAAAATAAATGAAGTGATTGCAAATTTTGTGCATGAGTCTCCAAACTTTAATCACCCAAAATTTGTCAATCCTTTAATTGCAGAATTATATCTCATGGTGATGGTTCAAATATATTGAATTAATTGAATCAAAGAATAAAATGAATTGATTCAAATCAACTATTACAACCAATTGGAATTTTGACACATGAATATTAATTTCAAAATAAGAATTAATGAGTCATTATTCTGGAAATTAATTTAATATTGATAAGAGACCCCCTATCCATAAATGAATATTTTATTCTTTATGGGGTGCAAGGATATTCTTAAACAATTCTTAGTGGGATCTCCACTTTAGATTGTTTATTCTAAGTGGGATCTCCACTTTAGGTTGTTTATTCTGAGTGGGATCTCTACTTTAGATTGTTTATTCTGAGTAGGATATCCACTCTGAATTATTTATTCTAGTGGGATCTCCACCATGAATAAAATAATAAAATCCCAACCTCACCAGGTTGGATCAAACTCTACCCCAAGCCCTTGGAAAAATCTATAAATACAAGGCATTCTAAGAGCTAAGGGAGGCAATTTTAGAGCAAAAAAACTTTGTTAGATTAAGCATTCTATCATTTCAATTCTAATTCTATGTTTCAATTCTAGCTTAATTTCTTTGTTTCTTAGCTTGATTGTACTCCATGCTAGCTTAATATTTCAATTCTAAGTTTGAATTTTACATTCATGCTAGCTTGAATCTCTCATTCTAGGGGTGTCAATATCATTGATTTGGTTTTAATTTTGAGAGCAATTAATTCCATTTACATACTCATTCCTTAGTTAGAGAGCAATATGATGGTTTTATTCTTAATTTTGTTTCATTATATGTGCTAACCCTATGATATAATGTCTTATTGAAGTGTGTTAGTTTTGCAGATACATGATCCACATTTCTCACACACATTTTTTGACACCCATCGTGGGGGAAGAACCAAGTTTCTAGCTCCATTTTCTTGATGGTATTTTAGTTGTATTCTTATGTTTGGTTTTTTTACAGAAACCTATTGCATCTAACCAAGTAGTTTTGTAGGTTTTTTACTTTGGTTTTAAGGCTAACCCATATGCAAATTGGTTTGAAGGCTATACAACTCTACAGTTTGAAAGATTTACTCATATCTTCCAAAAAATTTTGGATACGAATCTAATTTTTTTTTTTGCAAGGTGGCAACAATATAGAGAGTCTTCAATCCAAACTTTAGACTTAGTCAAATTGATTTGCATGATTTGTAACACTTTCCTTATTTTTCATAAAAAATGGGTTTTTGGATGCAAATCAATGAATTTTTCAATCAACTCAGAATTTTTGGATAGATCAAAAAATTATAGAGGGGGTTTGTTCTTTTTATTTTTAGTTTACATGTTATATCAATGCTCAAATAGTCAATTTACCAAAACTAGTTTATTTTGACAAAGTGGGTCCCATAGGAGAAAATGGGTAGATACGACCAAAATTTTTACATTTTTAGAAACCTCTCTAATTTTTAGAAGGGGTCCTTTCTTTTTACTTTTGTTTTTGAAGCTGAAATCATAATAAATAAATCAAATCTTGTTGACTAGGTCAAAAACCAATATTAAAAAAAAGGCATTTGATGAATAGCTTGCATTTAATTTTCACATGGATCAATGCAAGATACAAGCTTTTATTTGGGTTATTTTCTGATTATTATCACTCTTAAAATCAAATTTTTAGATCTAGCCCTAATTTTTCATAAGTTGGATATATATTGTATATCTTGTGTTTGCTTGTTTTGCCTGTTGCTTTGTTCATTGTGAGCGAGCGTCCAAGCGTAAACGAAAGGTACAATAGAGAAAATATGTGTTGCAAGGATTACCAAGTATTTTGTTGGATCTCTATAACATTTGGATTTGAAAAAGAAATGAATCCTCTCATGTGTTTGGCTTGAGTGCTTTTACATACTTTCATAGACTCACACTTCATTTGGTGCTCTAAAATTGGATCTAGATTTACTTTCATGAATATGTGTTTCATATATTAATTAGGCTCTATGATGACTATTTGTGGAGTTCTTGAGGGAATGTGCTTCATTCACTTACCTTACATGGGAAGCTCTTCTTGATGATAGAGCCCCCTATAGGTAGGGAAATATATTTGTTAATATCTCACTATTCTGCTTGGGTTTGTCCTCAACATCCATTACTACTTTCTCTTTTGAGATTGTTCATGTTTGTTATTGGCTTTTCCAAAAACTTGGAATGCTTGAATCAAAACCAAGTCCCCATGTGGTACAACTTTGTGAGTCTTCCTTGATTAGAGAGGAACCTTAACCATAGAGGACATTTCCTTCATTGGGTCAACCATGTGGATGGAACCTCAAGTGGTAATAGTCATTTTTGACATGGTAGTAGCAACCGCTATATAAATATCCTTGTGGGAAAAATCCTTATAGGTGTAGTCTTTTGTTGGGTTGTCAGATCTCCTCAGTGTCTCTGATTGATTAAATTCTTAGAATTGGTCAAAACCTTGGTGCATCGGTATTGGATTTCACCCACTCTAGATTGCAAAAGTTGCAAAGTTGAACATTACTAAGAACCATAGTGCTGCCAAATTTTATTTTCTAAGATGATGTGCGCAATTGGAAAACATTTTGAGAACATACGTAGTGGTGGTTCTAGGGATTAGACTTGTACTATGACACTATTCTTGTTTATCTGCAAGGTTGCTTTGTCCTTTGCTCATTGTTTGAAGATGTTTTTTTGAAATCCCTGATTGTTGTCTTGTGTGCTTGGTTTATGATTCAAAATTTATCGCACCTAGTTGGATATTTAAAATGAATAAAATTTGAGTTCTTGAATCAAGACTTTATGATCAAACTACTTTGCTATCCTATTATTTCTAGTCTTCCTAGGTTGATCCAATTCAGATTAGGCAACTTACCCCATTATCTTAGTCTAAACCTGTCAAATTTTTTTCTACCTATGACTATTGAAACTAATGGTGGAAGAGAGTTTTCTTGCTTCACATAAAGCTAGACATCACAGTGGCTAACAAAAAATGTGCTAAATCCAACATTCCTACTGAGGAAGAAGCCATTATTATTTGCAAACATGAAGAAACCAATCCAATCAATGAGTGCTCAACTTCAAAGACTAAAGGAAGAAGTTGACACATCATTGAAAAAATTCTCTTGGCAAGATTATTCTCCTTCCTCCAATGATAGCAAACCATCAACTTCTTACAATGTTGAATCCAAGCCATCTAAGAACAATGCACAAACACCCAAGAAATCTAGAAGTATCTTTGAAGGAAAACCTTAGGGGCCTAAACCAAAGAGTGATTTCACCCCTTTGGGAAAATCTTATGAATCAACTTTGGAAGAACTTCTTGAAAACAAACTCATTGTTTTACCTAAAGTCAGTTTGGCTAGAGTCTACTTTATGAGTAACCATTGTGCCTATCATAGACATAATCTACATAAAACTTCACATTTGATGGAGTTGAAAAATGAAATCCAAGATTTATTTGATGAAGGCATAATTCCAAAACCTAAGAAATCATCTTTTAAAGATACTACTCTCAAGCTTGATCAACATCATGAAACCATGTCTAGTAATGGTTAAAATGTGATTTCTACTTCTACCAACATGCCATCACCTTTTAAAGCATCTAAGCTTTCCAACATACCTCCATCGAATAAATAACTATCTACTTTCTCTATTGACTATGTGTACCCTCAAGGGCTACCTCTAAAAGAAAGCCAAGCTAATCTTGATCTAGCTGCAAACCTCTCCCATACTACTCAAACTAAATATCCAAAACCTTCATGCCCAACTACTCCTATTACTCCCACTCTAGCTAGTCCTTCACTATCTCTTTAGGAGCCTACCATCCAAACTCCACATTCTACCTTGTCCTTAGAAGTGGATCCATGTCAAGAGGATTCTTAAAAACTTAAAGATTAAGATCAAGAACCCTCTCATCTCCCTCAAGATTCCATCCCTCCATCTCAAGAGACACATAGTCCTCCATCTCCTATATCATGCCTCTCTACTAGGAAATATCATGATATTCCTTCTAACATCCCTAACGAGATTAGTGAAGATGAAGAGAAGGATACTTTTGCTAGGCTGCCTAAACTTCCTTGCAAAGATAAAAGTATTCCCTCAACCTCTTGTTCTACTTATCTACATCCACTTCAAATCTACACTCAAGCTATAAGTGCTCCTATAAAAGATATTGCTCCTATTAAAGTTACATGTGAGTCTACTAATGGCCTAGGTCATGTTGCTCTCTCTAAGGATGTTGATATCCCTATCGACTATCCATTTGTATATTCTAAATCTATCCTTGGTCCTTATCCATCTAAGCTAAAGCCTTCAAACCTTCCATCTATTTTGGGGCCTTATTTTCCTCCATCTCTTAATTCCACTCTTAACTCATTACCAACTTCTCCTACCCTACCTCAAGATCAATAAAGATATATATCCTTGAGTCCTTCATATAAAGCTTTCCATCTAAACCAACCATATCAACCTTTGTCATCCACAAGTCCCCAACCTTTTGGATGCAATTTGGATGATCAACTTAAAAATAAACATAATCACTATGTCTCCTCTAATCAACATGTGAATGATAAGAAAGGAAATGAACAAAAGAGACCACAAAGGTCTGTTATTGCAAAATCAAAGCAAATGTGGGTTCCTAAATCCATTATGAAAGAAATATGATCTAAAGCATTCAAGAGTGAAGAAAAACCTAAAGCTAGATGGATTCCCAAGCCTTTTTTTAAGGACTTGAATATTGAAAATAAATCAAAGTTGACATTCAAGCTTCCAAAGGCTTCCACTCCATCTTCTTCCAAACATATTCCTAAAAAGGTTTCAATACCTTCCACTCCATCTTTTTCTAAAACTAATCCACCATATCCTACATCAAAACCTCAAGCTATCTCATCCATATCTACTTAAATATTCCACTACCCTTCAAGGTATGTGTTTTTTTTGATCTTTCCCACTTTCGCACCCACCCTTCTACAATCTTTTGAAGCCTACACTTCCCTATTATCAATCCTCCATCTATCCATTCAAAACCTACAACCTTATCATCCATCTACCTCTATTTTTCCTAAAATCTCCCTTCCATTACCCTATCAACATATTTGAGCATACATCTCTATGGTCTTGGCCTATAATGACTTATCCTTCTAATAGGAGCATTATTAAAATTAAAAAAGGCTTGGACTCTTTCTAAAAAAAAAATCAAAAAAAAAAAGTGCCTTGGTGAAAACCACTTCTTGTGGCACCTTGGTAGCAATAAAATAAAATAAAAATAAATGTCCTATGGTGAAAACCACTTCATGTGGCACTTTGGACAAGTACCATGATGAAAACTTGGCAAACAAGCATTATGTGTAATTCTTCCATCACCCATCTATCTTCTCTTTCACCTTTGATCTTAACAAAGTTGATCTGCCTATGAGCATTGGCTATCTTATCTATTGGTTTTCCTATCATGATATTGTGTATCCCACATCTTATAGCCTCCATACCAAACTTTTCTATCCTACTCACTTGACTCTTTGGTCTTGATCAAAAGAAAAAGAAAAATAAAATTGGTTCTTAGAAACTTCTTGACATGTCCGTTCTCTTGGATAACTTACATTTCATGACATCATGTCAATATCCTACATGCTACCTTCCATTACACCATATTTCTATATCCTTTTACCTAGCTGGGGTACTCTTGAGGAGTCAGTCCTTACGGATCACTTTCACTTGCTTCATATTCCTTGCCTATCCATCTCTACTTATCCACCAAATTGCTACTACATCTTGTCCTACACCTTGCTAGACATTGGGGACAAACCAATGTGATTATGCTTGAGAGCTAGATATCTCTAAAAAAAAAATGCGAAAAATTGAAAAAAGTCCTGAAAAAATCATTATCCTAGTGAAAACCTAGCAATAAACATCTTGATAATACCAAAAAAAAATGTAAAAATTCAAAAAAAATAAAAAAATGTTCAACATTCCTGTACAACTGTCTTTTTTTTTCTTTTCTACTTTGAGTGATTTTCTCTCTACAAGTTTTATGCTTTAGCTTTGCTATCTTCACTTGTGTATAAGCTCTTAGCTAACTTCAAAATATTTCTCATACCTACATGGATTGGAATTGGTCATAAGTCTAGGGGGCAACCTACCTATTCTAGGGGAAATGTCCTATACTTTCTAAAAGTCTCTCTTGTGTTAGTCACCAGTTGTTCTAACTGAGTCTGTCTACTATCACTCTACTACAATTAGATTCCTTTAGTGCTCTTAGAAAATCTCTCT
Source organism: Cupressus sempervirens (assembly GCA_028749045.1). Classification (NCBI taxonomy): domain Eukaryota; kingdom Viridiplantae; phylum Streptophyta; class Pinopsida; order Cupressales; family Cupressaceae; genus Cupressus; species Cupressus sempervirens. Next base: position 56,085,678 of record CM053792.1, on the reverse strand, counting down.
CACTTTAGTCACCAGTTGTTATAACTATGTCTATCCACTATAGCTTTAGTACAGAGATTTCTTAGACTCACATTATGACTTTCAAACATGACATTAATCCACTTATACCAAACTTGAAAACTAAAAACTAAAACTATTTGAGTTATGCTAAGTTGTACTTTTGAAAACTACCAAAAAAATCTATATATATAAAAAATAAAAATAAAAATTAGTTTTTTTTCAAAAATCACAAAAACATTCACAAAATTCCAAATATTCTAAACATTCATATTGAATTAAGATCATCTCATTAGGTGATACATGTTTGAGATAGTGTTTAGAAACAAAAATAATATGCACTTATTAACAAGCATCTGAAGCATTGATTACAAACACACAAAGCCAAAACATAAAATAAATGCTCATTGAGCTCCTCCTTGTGGAGGCTAGATATTTGGATTCCCAACATGTGGCATTCCCGCTCCTATTTGCATAGCTCTAGATGATAAAGCTCCTGGTGTCAGTCTTGTACCTTCCCAAATTGTATCCATAGGAATAAGGATATGGTCATGTCTCAACATAGTGTTCATTTGTGTCATAAACATTCTATTTGAGAATAATAGTCCTCTCCTATGCTCTGGAGGGATTGCTTGATGATACAATCCCATGTAGTATGCCACCTCTCGTGCAACCTTCTCTGATCACTCTCAAACTTCATCCATATCTGACTGCAGTCTTGTTGCACTAGGTAGTGTTGTTGCCTGCTGAGAAATGTCCCATTCTACCTTATACATATTCATAGTCATTTTCTAGGACTCTCTCTCATGGTTCACTTCATGCATCTGATTCATGAAGTGGGTGATCCTTGTGTTGGCAACATTTAATTGATCTTGTGATCGATATGCTATGGCATTAGTCTTTGTCATAGTTTCTCTAAATGCTTTTGGATGAGCTCATAACAACACCATCTCATTGTAAATTTGTTCCACTAATGCTCACTCTACTACTATAGATGCATCTATAGTCTCTACTCATGCTCATTCTGCTACCAACATTGCTTCTACCTGTTTTGCTTCCTTGTGTGCTCCATCTTCTCGAGCTCTCTCAATCAAACCTTGGAATAAATTTTCATTTTTCTCTACATTATCAACCCACTTTGTCTCTACCACAAATAATTTCTTTAGCTTTTCTTTCATCGCCATGACTGCATCATAAATTGGTTGCAAGATAATACCAGTTTGTGCTTCTCTAAAAGGATAAAATGAAGACATAATAGAACTACTTGCCTTCTTTGTAGATAAGTTGATCATTCCCCCCAAGATGTTCTTTCCATGCCAAAATGGTGATGCTATTAGCTTCACCATAGTTCCTTTCTTAATGATTGGGGTACCCTTTTCTATTGGCATTTGATCTTTTGTTTGGCTATTAGTAAAGTAGACATGCACATTGCTATCTTTTAGTTGTGTCCCATCAGCTGGAGATTTAGTCTCCTCCACTTTGTCATTTTTCCCTGCAATTTTTGTGATACTTTTAGCTAACATCTGTAGTAGGGTAGGATCCTCCTCATTTTCTTTTATTGGATCTTGGGGTAGTTCACCTTGACTTGCCTCTATGGCTTCCCATTCACACTGACACACATTTTGATGAGAGGATGCTCCACTTGATTCTAATCAGCTATGCTTTAATCTTCTATATCTTCTCCACTACATTCTATCTACCACATTATCACTATCATTGTCCACCCATCCTCCAAGCTTTACTTCTCCCATTTGATACTCTTGTTGTGATTTTTCTTGTGATCCTGTCATGGCTATTTTTGGACACAAATAGATACAACTATCTTCTTATGGATTTTTGGAGTCTTTTGATGCTTTCAACACACTATGAATCAAATCATTAAGACTCACTCACCTATTTATGGCAACAAAATCTCAATACCTTCTACTATATGCTACCAACTTCTTAGGAGTAGAAGAGTTGTCCACCATCTTTTTCAAAATGACATGCAATAATGCCACTCTAATTGATTTTTGCACATCTCATGACACATAAAAATTGCACAACAACCTTATCTTGCCAACACATCAAACATAATGCCTTTAGATAGTTTCATTTCACTCTTGTTTCTTCCAAAAGACACTTCCCATGTACGCTCATGCTTGTCCTCCAAACAAACCAAAAATGACACACTTCAATTAACACATCACATGCAATGCAAATTGTAAGATTCTTTACAAAAATGATTTATCCAATCTTTAATTGGTTGAAACCTATGAGCATCCAAAAATACCATCACAATAGACAAACCTCCAACTATTTGCTACAACGGGTTTGTTATTTACACTTGCCAACAAATGCACACGGTTCTATCACTAGATTTATTTTCTGCATGGTGACAAATTTCATACTATTGTTTATAATTGTTCTTCAAACAAACATGCACATGAAGATTATGCAATATTTTTTTTTTTAGTCATGATTTTTCTAGCAACTTGATGATGTTTGAGGCTAGAGAAGCCAGGATGAAAAATATGAACTTTTTCTTTGTTTTCTGACTATGTTGTTTTATTGTGATAATTTTTTAATTATCATAAATAATTTTCTTTTCATGTACATATTGGCTCATAATGATAAAGTATTCATATATCCATATGTTAGCACCTGATATGGATACAATTTTAAAACTTGTAATTCATAGCTTCGACCAACTTTGAACCTCAGTCAAAGTAGTATGAAGTGGTTCAATTATTCAAGTTGATCCATCCTGTAGGTTCAATGTAAGAAAAATTTAGAGTCATAGTTCAAAGCGGTTCAAAATAGTTCAATTTGCTAGAACAAGTTCAAATGATCCTACAGGCTTGTTGGTTCAATGTGACTTATTCTATGTTCAGAAAAGTTCATGCGATGTGATAGGATCAAGGTAGTCCAAATCAGTTCAATAGTTCAATAGTTTGAAATGGCTTGAAGCAGAATGCCTTGCAAGTTCATGGTCTATTTTGAGAAGATCACATATGTTGTTCAGTGATTTGGGTTTGGTGATTCATTTTCAGTTCAGATATACAGTCTATCAGGGTGCAAATATTGAGTGGCTTAGTTTCAGTAGTTCATATAGTCATCTTGCGGGTTGAATGCAAAAGTTCATATTATTTAGAGATTCAAGACTTATAGTATGATCAATCAAGGAGTCATACATGCACTTTCAATTCAACCAGTTTAGAAATTTGGAAAGTTAGTCTCTCTCTCTAATACCTTTTGGTACAGTCCTAGAATGATCCTGTGAGTTATTAAGTAAGAAACTATATAAAGAGCCTTCTAATTTATATACCCAAATTGATATGAAGTGATTTGGGGTTTGAATGCAAGTATCACTCATCATAAAAGGACAATTATATTTGCAATATCAAGTGGCGTTGATATAAATCTAACACTGACTATGCTGGAGAACTATCTAATTAAATGTTTGAAATCTGGCAAACAAAAAAAGTTTGTGTGACAACTATGGTAGTGTCATTCTCTCATTTCCTCATTGGCCTCTAAGACACAACAATTCATAGATAAAGGCAAGAGCTTACATTGTAATGCATTGAGTTGAGAAATAAAAGTGAATGTGAGAGAACTGAAAAGTGGGTATGTGGGCACAATGCCTACTATTCATATATATTAGTGACCCGAGATCATCACATGATAGTATAGATTTGGGACATTATTGAGTCATGGGGATCCACTTGTGAATGAAGATTGTTACCATTGGGGTCTCATTCTCCATCGGCGGTGGGTTGTTCAATCACAAAACACACTCAAAATCACATATCATGCAATCCGAGTAACATCACATTCACCATAGCTGATAGTTCACATAAACAAAGTCAAAGAGCTCGATCTAATCGCATATGTAGAATCCTCATCAAAAATATCGACAACTACACCCATCAAGTCCCAGGTATATCTAAAACGTGCACAATATATCTCTTTTTCATTATGGTGGTGATCATGAAAAATTGATGAGATACATGCAAATGATGTCATGGGTGGACAAATTGATAAAAAAAAAAATTAGAAGTTGGTGTACTTTGCTAAATGTAATGCCACCAACCTGATGGTTCAAATGTCCAATGAATTGCTCACGGGTGAATATGATTAAAGAACTATGAAGATGTGAAACCTCAGTCACCCTGAATCTGTGTCTCATTATACATCATATACTCCTTGATATACAAATGGTGATAAGGATTTAAATCTACAAGCTGCTTGTAGGAAAATATGAGATTGACAGAGACATGTAATACCTTCTTAGTATCAAGTGATAAAGTTCCTCTATAATGCAAAATTTGAATGCTCTTCTCTCTGGTTGCTCGGCTATAAAGATCTCAGAACAGTTATAACAGAGGCTATGAGTTGTTTGATGAGATACATCATTGATGACAAATCTTTCTTAGTAAAAGAGCCTGCTACAAAGGTTCCCCCAAGGACCAATAGGAGATGAATATATCACATATTCATATATGAGAACAAGTGTAGTGCACAACCAAAATTAATTTTGAAGCCTCACACACCCCCCTATTGAGTAGCTCGATGCAAATTTAGAGAAGGAAAGGAAATCTCTTTTTGGCGGGGCTTGACCACGTGAATTCATCCTGCAGGATGAGGAGACATCGAATGATAGTTATAGTGATAAAATTGGTTTCTCCCTCATTGCAATCAGCATAAGTAGACCCTTTAGCAGAATGATCAACTCCAACACAAGTAGGCTGTGAGCAAAGCAATTGAACATCTATCGACATGGAGCCAACTAATAAAGATTATTGTGAACAAAGATGGGATAAGTTCAGGCATGTAAAGGATAGGAGCTCGTGAGTGCATTGAACCAACATATGCAGATAAAAAGCCACAAGTTTTTGAGGAGACAATATGGGCAACGACATTCTCCCTTATACAAAATGGGTGATATTTTGATCAAAAAAGAGGACCAAGCTTTGACAACACATTATGATATCCGCAAGTGTCAATGAGAAAGAATATGCATTCTAAATTAAGAATGGTGAGTGGTCACCCATCTTAAAGGTCTAACATGTCATTTTCATAAAGGAACATCTGCACATCTTTAAAATGAAAGGTTGATCTAAAGTCACTCGTGACTTTAAAACTTATAAAATATTATAAGCCCAATTTGAAAGATGGAAGGTTACGGGTCAGTTTTAATAATTGAAAAGTGAGTGGAATCATGGGGGTCTCAGGAATTCTATTAAAACATGATGCTATGAAATGGAAGAGTTACGAAAATTGAACGGCCACCAACAATAGAGAAAGATAAATACATCTTAGCAAAGGCACGAGGGGGTTGGAATTCTTCTGGTTTCCAAAACTGCAAACTTTGGGCTTCCTAAATTTTGAGAGAATAGTTTCATCTTCTTGAGGGACAGAGAGAAGTAGAGTATGGGCATAGTTCCTTTCTTATCAGAACTGTGTGTCTAAGATAGGGTTATATTTTTTATGTCTGATGTAATATGGTGGAAAGAATTTCTATTTTCTTTGAATGATGGTTGGATTGTAATGTGTAAAAGAGGCTTTGTAACCTTTACAGTCAGGGAAGGGAGGCTAGAGGTTGAATACATTTAACTTTGGCTATAATGTGTTTTTCCTTCCACTAAATTTGATCTTTGAGTCATTTTTAGTTTTCTCTGAAAAGTCATAGTTTCATGTCATTGTTCCTTTATTATGTTGTCATTTCTAAATATCTTACGAGGCTCTAATTTTAATTCTCCCAAGAAGGTGAAAGGCACAGTTTTATCCTTGTTACATAATGTAGCATTCAACAAATGAACTTTGCATCATTTGCTGTTCTTTATTCTCTTTTTATGTAGTAGCATAAGTTTTCGCATCTACATTGTATTTACAGGTAGATGTCTAATATCCTTTCATGCTTTCTGGTTAAGAGCATCCACATTTAATTCATTGGATATCTTGTGCGGGGAGCTGTACCTAATAAAATTCAGAGGAAGGTTATCAATCCCATGATAACCTATCCAACTGTTGGTGTTAGTTTGTTCTTTCATTTGGGCATTTAGGGTCAGATTTGCATGCATTTCTTCAAAGGACAATCTATTCACTAACACCATGGTTGAACCAGTGGTGATTGTACTATATCATTTTTTTCTACTCAATGATGAAAATTAAATCATACTAATTCAATGACTAAGTCCTAGGGTTGCATTCATTTTAGGTTTGCATTTCAACTTAGCTTTGCACTACAAAATGTCTCCCATAGCTCTTTGACTAGCCTTTGACAACAAAAGGGGTAAAATATTCAATACAGATTACATTTCATCATCCCCTCTTCAATTTGATAATTGTAAGTCCATTTTTGGGATCACAATTGAAATATGATATTCTCATACTTTGAGACAACAATTGTCAAACTTGGTCATATGGACCCTCACATCACTTTGAATGGACTCTACACTTTCTACAATCTATTCTAATATATTATACATTCTTTTGAATCACTCATCATATCTACATCTTCACATCTATTACTCTACATCACTTTTTTTGAAGTATCATCTTTCGATTTTGCTCTCGAGGATTACATCATTGAATCTTACTTCAAATCTTTCTTCAAAATTCTACTCCAAAACTTGCTTCTTTCTTCAAATATTACTTCACTCTATCAACCAAATCTAAAGTCAAAGTCCTCATTGCTAGGGGCTATAGACACCTAAAAATCTTTAGAAAATAAAGTATTTTTATTTTCTGAAAAAGTCCTGATGACATCATCATTAATTAATTAATTAATTAATTAATTTTTATGCCATTAAATCCCTTTATCTTAATTAAAAATATTTAATTAAGGAATCCCTCCCAAAAATGTTTAAATCTTATTTAAACATTATTTCCTTATTTATTAATTATTTAATTAATAAATTGACCAAAAAACCCAAAATAAATAAAAAAATTTATTTTTTGCCCAAAAGTCGACCAATTTCCTTAAGACCACTAACCTCTTCCAAAATCTTCTAATCCTTCTTTAATTTTGATTAAAGGCTAATCCCATCATTTCCTACCCCTAATCCCAACTCAAAATATTTAATTAAGATTAAATATTAATCTTCATGTTTATTAAAAAAGTTTTAATAAATATCTCCTCAACCCAAATCCTTGAAATAAATAAAACTTTTTTTATTTCCTAAAAATCTAATTTATCCTCATCCTAAGAAGTTCTAGACTCTTCTAGAAAGTCTTCATCCTCATCCTAGGAAATTCTAGACTATTCTAGAAAGTCTTTATCCTCATCCAAAGTCTAGACTCTTCTAGAAGATGTCTTTAAAACTAATCCTAATCCCCTCCTAACCTTGTCACATTCCCTAAACATGAGTTAAAACTTACTAACCCAAGCCAAAGTTAATAAATATCTCCTCCTTCACCCACCCTCATTAAATGCCATCCACTTGCCTATCCTTAAGCTAATCCTAAACCATCCTAATCCATCCTCTAATCATTTGCACAAGCCTAAACAAGCTTAGAACCTTCCTAATCAAGTCCAAGTCGAATTTGCTCTCATCACCCTCAAAATATCTCAACCATAAAACTTTATGAAGTCCACTAGGTCATAAATGACTCTTACAAGCCCTTTTATTGCTCTTACAAGTCATTATGAGGGTCTTTATGAAGATTTTATCTCTTGAGCCTCCTTTGTTGACTCATCCTTACCCTTTCCTCCATCCTCTCACCATGTGACATGTGTCACTCCTTGATTGGCTATAAGGAAGCACAATCCATGTGCTCTCCTCTCATGCAATCTGAGCCTTCCATAAGCTTTTTCCCATCCTTGCATCTTAGCCCTCAATCCCTCAAGCCTCTTGCCTATAAATTGGATCCTTCCCCTTTACAAAATAACACAATCCATGAAGTAAAGTTATAATGCTATTTTGAGAGCCAAATCCATACTAAAGCCATCTATCCACACCAAAAATCCACAATCATCCATTGAAGCCTTTGGAAGCATATTGAGCATACATCCTATCCATTTAGACAAAGCCACTCAACAAGAGAGCTTCTTATTGAGAGAGTCCATTAATGGCTCATATTCTCAATTGAGAGCTCATCTTAGTCTATCTTGAAGTTTATGAATTTTGTTTAGTTTGTAGAAGCTTTATTTAAATTTGGTTTCTATTAGCATACTAACATTGCTCATATACATTTTGGCACGCCCGGTGGGACCCCGCATGGGTCATCTTCATTGGTTTTTTAGTCAAGTTTTGTATGTCATTTGCTGATTTTGGCTAATTTTGCTTGTTTTTGTGATTGGTAGGATTGTATAAATTGGTTTTTTAGGTCCACATGAGCATGAAGAAGACAAAGGAACTCATAATCTATCTCATAGTGTTTGCAGATTTTTCAAGCTTATAGGTGGACAAAGAACTTGAAATTCTTCTTCCTCTTCTTGTCTATATTCTTCTTATTCCATCTACTTCTTCTTCTTCTTGTGGGAGATCTTGGCCATTTTTTTTTTAAGGAAGCAAAATCATACACACTTCTTTTTAGTGCTTAAAATGAACCCCCAAATCATACTTAAATCCATTGAAAAATTAAAAATTTGCAAGAAAGAAAAAATCTTTTAACAAGTGAAACTAAACCAATCTAATCATTTGCATCCTTGCAACATCAAGGTTTTAGATGCATTCATGCAAAATTAGGAACACTTCATTTTTGGGAATTTAAAAAGAACTTCAAGTTTCCATTTCAAAAGGTTCAAAATCAACACTAAGTGCACACTAAAGTTCTTTTAAAAAAATCTCATGAAAACTAAGAGTCCTAAATGGTTGCCAAAAATTGTCCTAAAAGCTTTGTTATTTGTTCCAAACAAATGTCTTATTGCAAAATCTTGAATGTTTCTTAGGATTTTCATGCATCAAAACAATCTAGGAATATAATTTTTGGGCTTAAAATATGAAAATTAGAACACAAAATCTTGAATGAAAACCAAAGTCCACAGAGTCATTTTCACTTTTGAGTCCAAAACAATCTTGAATGATCTAAGGTTAAAACAAAGCACTTCAAATTTCTTAAAACAATACACAAAATCTCAATCTTGAATGCTCAAAAGAAAACACTTGAATGTTTAACCACTTTTCTTTGAATGCATGTTGCTAAAATCACTCTTGAATGCCATGGATTAAAATCAAATTTTCCTTGAATGCATGATTAAAACAACAAATCCAATCTTGAATTCTAAGGATCAATTAACCATTGCAATATCAAACACTTCATTTGGAGCTTCTAAAAATTGAACAAAACAAATCTCTTTTCCACATGCAATCTAGGTAAAGTTTGATTTTTGGACATTTAAGAAACCTTGTTAAGTTAAAATACAAATTTGCAAAAATCAATTTGAGTAGTTCCTTGGACTCACCTCTTTTCTAATCACCCATCAAATATTAACCATTGGTTGCAATCTCAGCGCCATTTATGGGGATGGGTCTACTTGAAAAAGGTGTTAAATGTTCCACAATCTAACTCACTCACTTGGTCTTTGAATGTTTGCCTTAACTTTATCAAAATTCTTAAATGATCAAAAATCTAGATTAAATCGATCACACTTCAAGTTTGGGCACTAAAATTGAACAAAAACTGACGTGGAGAGCCTCCGGGCGCGCGCTTGAAATCGAATCTCACACACTTTTGTTTTGGGCTTAAAACAAACTCACACTCAATCTTGAATGCCTTAAAGAAAATTAATCGATACTTGACGTGGAGGGCCTCTGGGCGCGCGAGTTTTCTTTTGTTGACCCTAACTCTTCTTATTGTTTGCATTCTTCGATCGATTTACTTTTGTTGGTGCTTCAAGTTGGAATTGAACATTGTCTCTTAAACATGAGTTCTTGCAAAGTCTAGATTAGCACACATAAGAGTCAGTTGGTAAAAGAACAAGCGTGTTTTTTAGCCCAAGGTCATCCAAGTCTTCTCTCCCCTTGTCATCTTTCGAGGCCATCTTGGGTGCATAAGATTAGGATCCAAAATCTTGTTTCTTTTTAGGAGGTCTGCTTGGGGATTTCATCACCCCTTGGACGACCTCAACTCCAGCGTTCTGGCGGAGTATAAGAATTGGGAGGTGAATCGAAAGACACCTCTCTTGGGATCAAGATTTTGTCACTCGGGCTAAGCCTCAAGGAACTTTATACCCTTGAAAAGTGAAAGAGGAGAAGTGGGTTACCGCTCCTCTCGGCTGTGTGACATCTTTTTGGTCTCATCTACGGATTTGGGCCTCACGTACCTTGGGTATATCGAGGACTCCTTAGTTAAACCAACTGTCAACCTTGTAGACAACCATCTAGGATGTTAATGTGTTTGAGGTGACTGATCAAAACATTTGTAGAACATACACACTCCTTGGCGCAAGTATCACTTTCTGAGAATCAAAAACTTCTATCTGGTTGTTTCTATCTATTGCTTGATCTTTTATTTGTTGAATGAATGTTTGCCAAACTTGGTCAATCCTAGCTTAGGGCATACTTAGCGTAGTCACTGCCTATTCCAGAAGTTGAATGAGTTGAAGCAAAACAACCAAGATCTCTCAAAGCCAAGAAGATTTAGAAATTGATGTCAGAGCAACCCAAACCCAAACAGAAGTTCCACAAAGTTAAACTCAAACCATCTCTAGCATACCAAGAACTTTCAGCCAAGAGAAAAGAAATAACACCAAGCCCACGAATTTCCAAACTCCACCTCTCACAAAATAGTGCTAACATTACCCAAATGGTCAATAGGTTGCAGTCATCTTCACTTTCTCACCACTCAACCCTAGAAAATACACTTGAACAAATGGCTCAAAATGCAAATGAGGTGTCTAGAGAGGTTATGAAATGGGGTACATGGAAGGATAGGTGTCATTTATTTTATGCCAATGGGTTATCATATCACCAAGTGAAATATAAAGACATAAAGATAGGTACTTTATATTCTCTTTTCACCGATCCTATATCTGGCAACTCCGTATTACACACAACCAAAATTTTTCTTATTAATTGATGCACTCATGCTAGGTTGAGATCATATTTTTGGGATAGGTGGTATATGGTATTTGACCTAACATCATGTAATAATTACGAGGCACCTCCATAACTTTTAAGAAAGCTATATTGTGAGTTCATCCTTGGTGAGAAGCCAAATTACTTTCACATCTATCAGTTCTAGGGTAGAGGGAGAGACTTTGCACAGGATAGACCTGGGGCTTGTAGGGTGGTACCAAAAAAATGAGAGGAGACATACAACACAAAAAAACCATGCATCATGTTGTGCTCCCATCAATTATAATAGAGTTTATTGATTTACAGACCCTTCATGCGGCTGCATCATTGACAAATGTTATCATTCAGCATGGCTCATAGTTAGGTGGTTTTCCTTCACCTATGGCAGCCCAACCATCATTGAATGTACCTTTAGGGTCATCAAAACATGTGAAAGCTCAATCATCATCACCTATGGCACCGGGGTCATCACAACATGCAAAAGCTCCATCATTATCACCTACAACACCTTGATTATCATAGCCTATGACAACTCCATCAACATCAACTACACCACCAATGTCATCTCTACTTGTGTCACCTATGCCAATAGTGTCTTCTCTTATTGTGTCACCTACACCACCAATTTTATCCTCACTTGTGCCACCTGCATTGTCATCATGTGCATGATTACAGTCTTCAGGGTCCAATCAACATTTTTGTTTTAGCTATTAGCACATGTGTGATGGGATAGATATGGAGGCATCTCAGTATAGAGTGTCATCTCATTCATGTGTACATTATGGGCATACTTGTTATTCATATGAAGGTAGGGATTTCAAACTCATAGATGATTTGATGGCAATGGTCTTTGGTGGATAGGATACATAAGTTTTTTTGTTTGAGATTTAACATGGTACTATTTAATCACTTAAATATTGTAAAAGTAAAAAAGTAATTATTTTATAGATCAATCTAGATTGATATGTGAATAATATGAAATGCAAGATGTAGCAAGAAGTTTGAGAACATCACAATGTACTTGTTCTTCTAGAGGTGTGAGACTAGGAGCAAGAACACCCAAGGTAAGGTTTTTTAAATATTCTTAAAAGTACAATAATACATTAGCTTTAAACTATTGTTTCTTAATTGGTATAACACTAACAACCCACTTATACATCATCTTCCATCTCCTACCAATGTGTAAACCCTTCCATTCATCAAATCCATCCAATTCCCATCCACATCTCTTGCTCCTAGCATTACCCAAACCCCCTCTAATGAACCTCATAAGTTTCAACATGATATTACTAAATCACCTAAATATTGTAAAAGTAAATATTTATTTTATTTTATAGAGCTCTTTAGATTGATAAGTTCAAACAATATGCAATTTAGGGTGCAACAAGTGGTACAAGAACACCACATAGTACACATTCTGCTAAATGTTCAAGGCTAGGAGCAAGAACACCTAAGGTAATTTTTAAAAAAATATTCTTAAAAGAGCAATAATACATTGTCTTTGAAATATTGCTTCTTAATTGGTATTCTTAAAAGCACAATAATACATTTCCAATATCGTCCTTCAAGACTTTCTTGTATCCTATGATATTCTTGTTGTTATTATGTCTTCTTTTCATTTACAATATTATCTCATATTTATAACAATACTTTTTACTATTTTATAGGGCTTGGGGGCTGAAATTTCTCAAATTGATGATGTCATGCTTGCTTCCATTAACTTTGGCCTTGAGAGCTATGCGGTATCATAGCTTGCACACCTATCAAGTTTACAATTTGAGTTGAACTCATGATGTGTCTTATTGATTTATCTTATGTTATATTTGTTTCTTCTTTAGGCTACTCCACAAAGCTTGAGGTATGGAGGAAAGGGAAGGAAATCAACAAGAACACTGAAACAAAAAAAGGTATTAAATACAAGTCAAGTTTATATTTTAAAATTAATTATGAATGAATGTATATACATGTAGTCAAAATTGATGAGTACGTGTTGACTTGTTTTTTGTATATATGTATACATAATTTAGGTTTTTAGATTTGATTAATGCACCTGAGATTATCGATATTTTTATATTTTCCTTCTCATAAATTTTAGGTTATAGTATGGATTTTTTCTATATACATATTAAATAGTTGTATTTACAAATGAGTACACATTTTCTTCTTCTTCAATACTATAGTAATTATCAACAATTAGTCTTATTAACATTGGTTATTTATCTTTTACCTATTACAACACTCTTTGAGACTTTGTGCAAATCCTTTCCCATTTTATTTTGTCAAGAGTCTCAAGCATCAAAGATAGGGTCAAACACAACAAAGGCCAAAGGTATGTATGTAGAGTCTTAGTTGAAGCCCTCTTGTGATCTCAATTTGGATTGCTTGTATGTGTGATAGAAATCCCTAAGGCCTCCTACTCTACAATTCTAGTATTTTATCATTTACCATACATGTTGTGCCTCTTACTAGCACATGATATCCAACTTAGGCTGTAGCATGTTTTTTTTTTTTTTACTCTATTTGGAATTCTCTAATTCCACTCTATAAAACTAACATTTTATCGCTTACCATATAGGTTGTGCCTCATACCAACATTGCTTCATTAGTGGTTGTGCCTTCTACTAGCATGGGATATCTAGCTTAGGCTACAATATTTTTTTTTTACTCTATTTGAAATCCTTAATGTCACTATATTATGCTAACATTTTATTGCTTACCATATAGGTTGTGCCTCATACCAGCACCGCTTCATTAGTGGTTGCACCTCTTGCTAGCATGGGAGATCTAGCTCAGGCCACAATACATTTTTTTTTGTTTTTTTACTCTATTTGGAATCCCTAATGCCACTCTATAATGCTAACATTTTATTGCTTACCATACAGGTTGTTCCTCATACCATCACCAATTCATTAGTGGTCATGTCTTCTATCAACATTGATTCATTAATAGTTGTGTCTCCCATCGTCACTCTACCTCATCATTTTGTCAGGACTAACACCCATCGACGAAGGAGCCCATTACCATTATCATTCAGTCCAACTATGGGACAAAGGAATGAGGTAATGAACAACTCAACTATCCACAATTTAGAACCCAAATTCTAGTTATTTTCATATTACTTATAGATAAGATATTTGATTGTGTATTTTAATTTTTCTTCTATAGACACTTGGTGAGCCACAAATTGTATCAAAAAGGCTCAATTTTGATGATCTTGCATAGTCATAGATATTGATAGTGATATAAATATGTACTTATTGTCACCACATGACATTGAGATATATTTTACTTTTGTATTATATATATATTCCACATTTGTGTGCACATTCGATATTTTTATTGTACACATTTGGCATTTGTCAGGTATTAGACTTTTCTATTATACCAATGAGACATAATATATTTTTGTGACTATATAATTGATATGACATAATATATAGTTCATTTTGATATACATTAAACTTGGATTTCCATCCATCTTGTTCAATGTGTGCATACAAACTTGTATTTCAACTTACTTGCAATTAATCAAACACATGAACATTCATTATTTTATACAAAAAATGTAATATGTTTATCAAATTAATTATAACTTGTAATAATATGTCACTTATTTTGATGTAATAAGACATGAAAATAAAAAATATGTCATGATTTTTGTATTTGTGTCAAAGATCACAACCCGAGAATACTTAGAGACCCTTAGGGACACTTTCATTCAGTGTGGTTGACACCATTGTAGGGACATTGTGACTGAAATGAGGTTGGTCCTAGGCTAAACCTAACCAACTAGAGCTAACAGAGTGGACAATTCAATCCTAGGAGTAATGGTTTAAAACATGCACAACCTTGCTTATTTTAACTAATGAACATTACAAATTTTGGCAATAGGCGAGATACAGATGCCAAATCCAAACAAAGTTAAATCTCTAAAAGCTAAGATAGGTTGTTGTAGACCTACATAAAAAAATTTTGTAGCACGTGATAGATCAATACCTCACATAAGGTCAGAGAAATTCTCAATCAAATATCAATGCCTGATGGTGCTTAGAGACCCTTAAGAATGCTTCCATTTAGTGTTGTTGATACCATTAGAGGGATGTTGTCGCTAAAATGAGGTTGATTCTAGGATAAACCTAACCAATTTGAGCTAATGGAGTAGAAAATTTGATCCTAGGACCAACAGTTTGAAATATACACAACCTTGCTCATTTTAACTCAACAATATTGTAACATTTGGGAATAGGCTAGATACAGATGCCAAATCCAAACAAACTCAAATCTCTAAAAAATAAGATAGTTTTTTCTAGGCCTAGATAACATGATCTTGTAACACCTAAGAGATCATCAATACCTTGCATGAGGTCAGAGAAGTGCTTGATCAAATATCACAACTTGAAGGTGCTTAGAGACCCTTAGGGATGCTTTTGTTCAGTGTGGTCAATACCGTTGAAGGGATGTTGTGGCTGAAATGAGGTTGCTTCTAGGCTAAACTTGACCAAATAGAGTTAATGGATCACACAAGTCAATCCTAGGACCAATGGTTTGAAATATACACAACCTTGCTCATTTTAACTCAACAACATTGCAACTTTTGGCAATAGGCGAGATACAGATGCCAAATCCAAAAAATGTCAAATCTCTAAAAAATGAGATAGGTTTTTGTAGACCTAGATAACTTGATCCTATAGCACCTAATAGTTTTTCAATACCTCATATGAGCTCAAAGAAATTTATGATCAAATATCACAACCCGATGGTGCTTAGAGACCCTTAAGGATGCTTCCATTCAATGTGGTCAATACTGTTGGAGGGACATTATGGCTAAAAGGAGGTTGGGCCCAGGCTAAACCTAACTAGCTAGAGCTAACAAAGAAGATGATTCAATCTTAGAACCAATAGTTTGAAATATACACAACCTTGCTCATTTTAACTAAGCAACATTGCAACTTTTGGCAATAGGCGAGATATAGATGTCAAATCCAAACAAAGCCGGATCTCTAAAAATTGAGATAGGTTTTTGTAGGGCTAGATACATTATACATGAAAAATTGAATTAAAGAGATCTTCATTGTAGGGGACAAAAATATGTTTCCTTCTAAGCCATGTTCCTATCACAATGAAAGATCCTATTGGGTACTCAATATCTTTACCATCAATGACTATAGTTATCAGTTTCTTTTTGGGCTCAATACAAAAACATAGATAGTAATATGTTCCTTCATCATTATTCTAAAACTTAATAACTAAAAATATATGACATGTATTATATATAAGGATAAGTTAATGGAAAATTGAAAGTAATATATTTTAACCAAGTATTAAATTGATAACTTAGTACCTAGTTCAACTAGGTTAGATACATGCTCAAAATCTATTGACACTTCAACCTGGTTGAGTTGTAGTGTTGTAGGAAGTTGATATGAATCAATTAGATGCAAAGGTCTACAATACCATTGGTCAATCCACTCTTTTGATTCACATTCATGCCATAAATGATGCTTACATGAAGATCAAAAGCATGCAATATTTCTAGTATGAATAGCTAGTGACACTCCATTTGAACTTCGAAATGAATGCATCTCACTTGATCTTGTAAGTTTACAAAAATATTGAAAATTTTCAATGTTAGGTTCACATATCAACCAAAAATATCTAGAAACCATAGACTTACCTGTATTACCTGGTCACATTGTAGAATTGCACCATTGGACAATTGTTTCAATATTTTGTAGTATTTTGCCACCTTTGTACTTTAATTCATCTCTACTAAGGGCTCTTTTCTAGCACCATCATGCTCTCCCATTGCATGTCCCACCTTAATGAAATTCCAAAAATATCGCACTTCACTTGTCACATGCATCATACTCAACCAATAGAACATCTTTGAATTGTGCGATTCAATTGTCTGACCATATAACATGTTGAATTTATCTTTCATCTCAAATTGTCATGGAAAACTCTAAAACATCCTTGCACAAACTTTGATGAATGAGTCTAATCATTGCTAATATAGAAGTGATACTCTCTTAATACCTTTTTGTCATCCTCTATGCTTTCATGTGCATGAATAAATGCTATGTGTATAAAAAATTAACACTTGTATAGAGTTGTAATACATTGGTTGCACTTCATTTTGAGGTTTTAGTGTATAGTTTTCAGCAAAGTCAACAACCAACATAATTGTACACAAGGGAAAAGTGTCCTTACACAACTTGAATTTCTCATCTAACCATATAGCTCTATATGTATGACCTTTGTATTCATAAACTATTTTCTCTTGAAATAATTTCATAAAATCAGCCACACATACATCACTTTTCATTAATTCACACCTCTTTAATTCTTTTCCATCTTTAACACCATATATAACTAATTTGTACTTGACAAGAGAAACTAGTTTCTTACTAATTTCATGTGTGCTATCTAGATGTAGGCATCTATGCAACTTTGTCAAACCACCACGTTGAGGGAAAAAACCTTTCAAACACATGGTCTTATAATAAATGGGTCCATCATCTCATTTACAAAGTACACTTGCAATAAATTCCCTCATTGACTTAGGAGGTAATTGTAGACCACATTCGTACAATATTTTGTAAGTATGCAAAGTATAACATATATAACAATAAACATCATAATGCATAGAAAACTCAACATGAACTCTACAACAACATGTAGTACATGTATGATTTATCTTGACATAGGATAGTTTTTTCATCTCAAAAAACCTTTAGCTGATTTTAATTTGAGAAAATATTTGAAGAAAAATTTCATAAAATTGTGTTTGACTCATATCCAAAAAATGTTTTTCATGTGGCTCACAGTTTATTTTTCCAATTCATCTTTTGACAACATTTTTTTGGTTTGGTGAAGCCCCTATTTTGTCATGCCAAAAGTTTTCTATTAATGTTCTTAGTGCATCAACAATAACTTTATCCTTATGTGGGAGTCCACCTTGGAATGACCAAAAAGTAGTCTCATTAGAGTTCTCAATTTTCTCTCATCTCACTAAGGCTTTGAGTATTTTTGTTCTACTTATCCTTAATGATTTACTTGTTTTGCTTACCATACAAGTTTTTTTCAATTCCTTTCCCATTATGGTTAATGTGAGGACTCACTGACTTGTATTAGCATCTTTAGTATGTGCTTTTGAACCAATGGATTGGTATGTATCAAAGAAATTTCTAACAATGCTGCTTTCACTACTATTTTTAGATATTCTTAACCCTAGAATTCTCATTGTCTCTTTGAAATTCATATTTTTAACCATTTCACAAACAAGTTGGCATCTTCCACTTTGATTTAAATTTTTGAAATAGTTATTCTAAATCTTTTGAACAATTCTCCAATTTCTTTCTAACATTTTATCATGCATCAAGTTCAATATATTTTCATCAATGTAAATAGAAACTTTGGTTTTCTATGAATTATTCTAGGAGATGTTGATGTACGTGCATGCTCTATATTTTCATTACTTACATCATGTGCATTCATCATTTCAACTTGAGATGTCACATTAGGGGCATTAGGTGACGTAAGTGTATTTGTCATAATCATTTCAATTGGGACATGTTGAACATTTTTGCTTGTCAAATTAGGTGTGTTTGTGATGTCAATATCAATAGGTAGTTTTTTATCACTTACATTGGAGGCATTTGATGATGTACCTTCACATAATCTCCTTATATGCTCTCTTTTTTGCCTTTTCTACCTCTCATTTTTCAATTGTTCCTCTCTTATTCATTCCCATGATTAAAGATGGAAATTACCCTACAAAAAATAACATGAATAAAATAAACAATAAAATACAAAACTAAACAAATTTTCATGATTATTTTATGATCAATCATAATATAATAACATAAAAAAATATGTTGGCACATGAAAAATATAAAATTTAGCATTTCCAAGCACAAACAATCTTACACTTACATACATAGTATAAAAATCTATGTGAAACAATAGTAGAATCTGGTGGACCACACTGACAAAACATAATAACCATTGACATGTTGTTTTATGAACAGTTTTCAATAACCTAACCGAGTTCTACATTACTATTGCACAAATGTAGATTGAAGGAGGGGGAGTGATGGAGAGAATGTGTGTGTGTGTGTGAGAGAGAGAGAGAGAGAGAGAGAGAGAGAGAGAGAGAGAGAGGGTGAGGCTAGGATAAAGAGATAGAAGGGGGTAGGAAGAGGGAGAGGGAATAAGAGAGAGGGAGAGTGAATGAGGGTGTAAGAGAGATAGAGAAGATGATAGGAGAGAGAGAGAGAGAGAGAGAGAGAGAGAGAGAGAGAGAGAGAGAGAGAGAGAGAGAGAGAGAAGATAGGAGAAATATAGAGAGAAGGTAAGAGAGAGAGATATTAGGGGATGTGATAGAAAGAGTGAGAGAAAAAAGGAGAGAAAGAAGGGGGGAGAGAGAGAGGGATTAGGGGATATGATAGAGAGAGAGAGAGAGAGAGAGGGAGGGAGGGGATAGGACAAAGAGATAATGAGAGAGAGGATGGGATGGAGAGAATAATTATAAAATATGATAGAAAGAGTGAGAGAGAAGGGGAAAGGAGAAAGAGAGAGAGGGATACGGGAGAGAGAGAGAGATAGAGAGAGAGAGGGGGAGGGATAGGAAAAAGAGAGGGAGGGGATATAAAAAAGAGATAATGAGAGAGAGGATGGGATGGATAGAAGAATTAGAGGATATGATAGAAATAGTGAGAGAGAAGGGGATAGGAGAAAGAGAGAGAGAGAGAGAGAGAGAGAGAGAGAGAGAGAGAGAGAGAGAGAGAGAGAGAGAGAAATTATGGGAGATTGGGGGAT
>CM053792.1:55906903-56064403 GCA_028749045.1 Cupressus sempervirens | reverse complement strand
GATGGAAGAGAAGAATTAGAGGATATGATAGAAAGAGTGAGAGAGAAGGGGAATCTGGAGAAAGAGAGAGGGGGATGAAGAGAGAGAGGAGGGGGAATAAGAGAGAGCATATTTGGGGACAAGGATAGAAAGAGTGTGAGAGAGAAGGATAGGAGAAAGAGGAGGCGAGATAGGAGAGAGAGAGGATAGAGAGAGAGATTAGTGGATATGATATAAAGAGTGAGAGAGAGAAGTGGATAGGAGAAAGAGAGATGGGCGATAGAGAAAAGAGCGATGGGGATATGATAAAGAGTGAAAATGAGAGAGTGGGATGAGATTGGAGACAAGGAATTTGGGGACATGATAGACACTTGTTTAGTATAATGTCATGACCTACTCTCTTCTCTCTCTCCTCACACACACACACACACACACACACACCCTGCCCTCAATATAACCTTATCGGAGTAGTAAATACAAAACCCCAATCGGGTTTTCTAGAACCTAATTAGTTTTTGTAAGAACGCCAATCAGGTTATTTGAATCCACAAAAATTTATTGGGTTATGGCTGGTGATGATAGCCTAGGAAAATGACCCAAAAGGCTTGGGGAATGTTTTCCCTCAATTTTTTCCGTTTAGACATTTTTTAATCTTCTAAGATGAATATTTATCTTTGATCTCATCAGGTATGCTAATGGTAAAGTGGGTATCTCTAAAATTACCACCATATTCTTACACATCTTCCTAGCTTTCTAACCATATAATTTTTTCTTTTTTTGGACAACATTAACATTGTAAACTTTAAGTACTTTTACCAATGCCTTGACATTCCCCAAGACATATGTCTACCATTTTTTTGATAAATTTTGATATACTTAACCAAATTCAAAATAAATTACATATTACTATTCTACACTTGATTATATAAACATTTTTAAAAAATAGTTTCAATTTTCAATTATCTGGATGCAACTTATGCTCAGTACATGAATAGGTACCAAAATTTTAAGATGTAATCTATTTGATAATTCATAAAAAAAAAAAATACTAATCATATAATTACAAAAAAATACACAACTTCTAGATATGACTCTTAACTATCATTCTACCAAAAGGATATGCAAAATACTAAATATAACTATGTCTTTTGTGTTGCACATGAAAACAACTATGCAATATTTTCTAAAAAAATCAAGAACTATTTTTTGTGTGCGTAGGTTTTGACCCACCTAATCTTATCCATTTTATAAAAACTCTAGTATTTTAGAAAGTATATTTAGAGTACTAAAATTTATATATTTTATGCATCTTGTCATTTTTAGTGGATGACCCTCAAATGTCTCATCCTAGTTTAGGTTTACCCAATTTTTGAAAAAATGTGTCCAGTTATACCCCCCTTTTTGTACACCATCCTGGTGCACTCACCTTGATAGGATATTTACAAAGATCTATTAAGATGACTCTATCAAGAGATTTACTTTAATTCAATTTGTTAAAATCAATTCAGTACTTGATCATTGATTTTCTCTAATGAGCTGATATTGGATCTCCTCTTTCCAATCTGATCCTAATCTCTAATCCGATAAAGCTTTTCTACCCTTCACTGCTTGACTAGGTCTCTTGTTCTATTTTGAAATAACATAAGTCTTTATCCTCTTCTGCAATGTGTACACATTTACACTTGAATTGTATGAATAACATGTTCACTCATTTGTATTCATACCATACTCTTTTCATCTATATGAAAATAGGTCAAGTTCTGTAGAAGTTGTGAAAACAACTTCACAGATCGCCAAGAACACCTACATGCAAATAACTTGTACTAAAGAGAAACTAGAAAAGGAAAAAGTAGAGCTTGAAAAATCTCAACAGTGTGAGAGAAAAAATGTATTCCAAGTTATATAAACAAAAATTACAAAAGTTTAACCTTAAAGGTGAACAAAACCCTAAAGGGAAAGAAAACTAGGTTTGTGCATTATAATTAAAATAAAATATTAATTATATGCACCTAAGAGAAAGCTTAACTAACTAGAGTAATAAAGAAATTTATTAATTAAATAAACATGATCTAATTAATGAGCATAACAAATAAATACTCTAACACCCCCCCTTAAATGAAGCTCAGGAGGAAGCTAACCTAGAAAAGTTATGAAAGCAGAAAAAATGGGTCTTGGCAATAAGGAAATCTCTATGAATTGGAGACAAAGGAGAAAACCTAGTGGGAAAAACCCCTCTCCAAAAAGAGATAGAACAAACATGCTGAAAAAACATGAAGGAAGGAAGGCCTCAAGAAGACCCCTTAAGGACAATTTTTGTAACCCAAGCATACACTACAACTGAAGATAGTGAGGTGATGCAAATGACTCGGTGAAGATGTCAGCAACCTTGGCATCAGTGGAAATATACTCCAGAGAGAGAATACCATCCTAGATCAGATGAAAAATGAAATGCATATGAAGCTCAATGTGTTTAGTGTGCTAATGCTCCACCGAGTTGAGAGAAATATAAATAACACTCTAATTATCACACCATAGAATAGTGGGACGATTAGGAGGAAAACCAAACCCAGTCATCAACTACTAAAGCCATAAAATCTCCTGACTAGCAAGCACTGCTACTTGATACTTAGCCTCTATAGATGAAATTGTGTGAGCATGCTACTTCTTGCATGACCATGTGATAGGACCAAAGATAAGACAAAAAAAAAGTCATAAGTAGACTTCTAATCATCAACATCATCAGCCCAATCTGAGTCAATGTAGCCAACAATGTGAGAAGTCCCTAATGTGTAATGAATGCCATACATCAGTGTGCCCTAAATGTATCTCAAAATATGCTTGGTAGCTTGCCAATGACTCTCATTAGGCTCACGTGAAAACTGAGAGACAAGACCCACTATAAAGGAGAGATCAGGACAAGTGTGTGTCAGGTACAACAAGCTGCTAACCAACTATTGGTACAATGTGGGATCCACTAAAGGTGAAGTGCAAGAGGTAGAAAAGGTAACACCTGACTAAAAAGATGTGGGAGCAAGCTTGCAATCAAGCATGTCAAAGTGACAAAGCATGTCAAGAGCATACTTCTACTGGTAAACAAAGATTTTAGTAGGGGACTGGACAATCTGTAGACCAAGAAAATAGTGTAGCAGATCAAGAGTAGTCATCTCAAACTATTCCATCAATGCTCTCTAAACATCAAAAATCATAGAGGATGAGCTACCTATGAGAAGAAGATCATCAGCATATAGTACAAGGATCAAAACCTCAGTCTCAAGATGTTGAATGTAGACTATAGGATCACAATAGCAGTGTGTGAAGCCTGTAGAAAGTAGAAAAGAGTCCATCTTCTCATAATAAGCCCAAGGGGCCTATTTGAGACCATATAATGAGTGTCAAAGTCTGCAAACCAAGGAGGAATCCTGTACAAATCCCTGAGGCTGCTGCATGTAAATCTCCTTAGTAAAATCACCATGCAAGAATGCACTCTTCACATCCATCTGAAAAATTGGTCATCCCTAAGAAGCTGCAAGGGATAAGACAAGGTGAATAGAGTTCATCTTAGAGATAGGGGAAAATGTCTCAATGTAATCAATACCCTCAACTTGTAAAAAAACCTTCGCAACAAGATGGGCCTTATTCTTATCAATGGAACCATCTGCAACAAACTTAGTACAATACAACCATTTGCATCACACTAACTTTCTTCCCTTAGGAAGAGAAAAAAGATCCCAAGTATGATTCTTCATCAAAGAAGAATACTCCTCCATTGCACTGTCCCACTTATAATGTCCTATCACTGCTAGAAATGTTTAAGGATCATCACAAATAACATACTTGAGAAGACTAGAACCCATAGTATGAGAATGGGTGTGATGGGAAGTGGAAGGGTCACCAACTAGAGATCCTACAACCTCAACTTTAGCTCGAGTCCATTTAGGAATCTAGGGAGGATCCTGTGGTAGAGGTAAATAGGGATCACCAAGATCATCATCCTCATCATCTAGAAAATAGACTCAAAATGATGAGGGAGTAGTGGTAAGTGAAGTAGACTTTGGAGAGAGGATATCTACTATAGGAAGGAACTCATCAAACTGGACATCCCATCAAAATAGGACCTCTTTGGAATTAGGATCAAACAACGTATAGGCCTTAACATCCTCATAGTAGCCAACAAAAATGAGGTGTTAGCTCTTTCAATCCATTTCTCTCCTCTGAGCATCTGGTATAAATGCCCATGCTTCACTACCAAAAACTTGAAATGAGGATACATCAGGCTTAACATGAGACCAAGCCTCCTCAAGAGTCATATTTCAAACTGCCTTACGGGGCATCCAATTATGAATATAGTTGGTAGAATTGACTACCTCTTCCCAAAAACATGAATCCATGGACCTAGACTGAATCATACAATTAGCCATCTCCCAAAGGGTTTTGTTCTTTCTCTCAGCCACACCATTCTACTGAGGGGTGTAGGGCACTAAAAACTAATGCTAAAGACCATGTTCAGAGCAAAAATCCTTGAAAGCTTGGTTCACATAGTCCCCCCCATTATCTATGCATATCTACGAAATAGAAAAACCAAACTGCTTCTCAACAAATGTCTTAAAGACTCAAAATGAATCAAAGACGTCAGACTTGTATTTCAAAAATTATACCCATGTACATCTAGAGAAGTCATCAATGAAAGTAAGCACATATCTGGCACCTAAAAAAGGAGCGAGAAATGACATGAGGTCACTATGAATCAACTCTAATGGTGCCAAAGCACGAGTGGCTCACCCATGTGGAAAAGGATCCCTATGTTGTTTTCCAAGAGCACAACCCTAACAAACACCATCTGTGTAGGAAATCTGGGGAAGCCAAAGAACAAGTGCCTATGTGCTCATCTATTGAAGATATCTATAATTGACATGGCCCAAATGCTCATGCCAAAGTATACTTACTAAATCTACATGTGCTACAAGACAAGAACCTGTGTCATGAGAAGACTCAAATCCATCAAATCTATAGAGGTGAGATGCAGAGTCAAAAATCCCAATAGCCATAATCAACTCAGAATCAAGTAAGTCCTGAATAACCACATCATGTGGTGAGAACTCAACTGTCTTACCAGATCCAGAGTGGCAAATTTAATAAATAGACAATACATTCATTGAGATGTTAGGGACAAAAAGAATATCCTGAAGAGAACCCTCAGATAATGCAATAGAACTAGAACCCATGATAGAAAAATGTGATGAGTTTCCAATAGAAATCTATGAAGTAGCACAAGGAGCAAGTGAGGTGACCAACTGCTAAGTGTTTGTCATATGGTGAGAGGAACTAGAATCAAGAATCCAATTAGGCCCAGAAGTCATAGCTCATGCAGTAATAGCATGACCTTTCCCTACAGGGGGGGATGAAGACTTAGGAGCTGAAATGTGATGCTCATGCATGGCCTCCTCTAAAGCCTCCAAACATTTCCAACATCTAGAAATAGGATGTCCATCCTTTTCACAAAAATTGTAGGTCTCAGTTGATTTCTTCTTAGTCTTGGAGGTAGACTTAGTAGACTTTGAAGTAGATTTACCCTTAGAAGGGTTAGCTGGAGGTTTGGAATTAGTTTTTGGTGTATCTTTCTTCGATTTGGATTTCTATTTTGGTTTCCCCTTAGAAGTTTGAGAAACCAATGCTTGGTTGGAAGAGCTAGAGGCATCCACCTATTAGATCATTGCTTGTTCCCATGTCAATCGATCACAAAATGTCTCAAAAGAAGGCATTTGATGTCTATTACCCAAGGCATCCATAGTGGAGTAGAAAGTGGAAGAAAAGATCTGATACTGTCCTCGCAACTTTGAGAGTATTAAAAAAATACACTCAACATTTTTTTTTTTTCCCA
Source organism: Cupressus sempervirens (assembly GCA_028749045.1). Taxonomy (NCBI): domain Eukaryota; kingdom Viridiplantae; phylum Streptophyta; class Pinopsida; order Cupressales; family Cupressaceae; genus Cupressus; species Cupressus sempervirens. Next base: position 56,058,546 of record CM053792.1, on the reverse strand, counting down.
CATCCCTACAAAATTGTACGTAGAGATTTGAACTTCATCAAGAAGTCCTCAATGGTGGGGAAGCTTGTAGGTGTCAAATAATTCAACTTTGCATCAAGTTGTAGTGCCGAGAACTCATTCACTATGCCATAAAAGTTGTGAAACTTGGTCCAAATAGCTCGAGGGGTGGTCAAACCATCCAGGGGAAACAATAGACTATCAGAGATGTTCAATGCAATCAATCCCATGGCTTCATCCATTTTGTTCCTATGCTAAAGAACCTCAAAAGGGCATTGTATGATAGGTTGATTCTCATCAAGACATGACCATAAGCCATGTGACATAAGAAGATGAGTCATGCACACTTTTCAATTGTGATAATTGTGTGGCATTAGCTAGGTCACAAAGGGGTTCGACATTGAGAGAAGAAGACAAAAGTAGAAGGGTCAATTCTAAAGTAAATTATAGAAAAGAAATGCTCCCCCCCACAATGTATAAATATATCCCTCAAAAACCAAAGAAACAACTATTGAAAGCACAAAATCTAAGAAAAGAACTTGGATGTTAGATGCACAGAGGTAGGAAACTGAAGCCTCTACTTCAATGCCAAAATTAGAAGCTCAAATAAACTTGGAACAAAATTAAACTAGCATCATCATTTCTATCTTAGAACTAGCTTTCTAAGGCTTCTTTTAGATCAAGAAAGGACCTCTATATGCTCAATTTATGGCCAAAAAACCAACTATTGCTCCAAAAGACAAGCTCACTAGAAAATTACAGTCATGAAAAAAAATTTGATGACCATACGACTGTCAATAGCCTGTCGCCAAAAAAAATGGCCACTAGAATGTTGATGTCAACTGCTAGATTATGACATCATCTTTCCAAAAAATGACATCAATAGGGTCAAAAACCAGTGCCAAAAAAATCACTTGGATCGCCAAAAAATTGATGTAGACTACCGAGAAGTTGATGTAGGTCATTGAAGGGGTGATGTCACACCTATGTAAAGGAGGTTAGAGGTTCCATTGACAAACGTGGCAACTAGGTGGTGGACGTGGGCAGTGACGCAAAGGAGGGTGGTGGGCCAGTAGTGTAGCAGTGGCCACAAAGCAACATCCGAGTTGTAGCTCCACCACGATTGCACTACCCACGGAGGTCGTACCCAGGCCAAGCATGGGAGGTGTTGCAATGATGCTAGGGTGGTTCCATGTTGGCCACTTAGTGGAGTGGCTTCTGTGGCTGCACAATGTATTTTGTAAATTTTTTTGAAAAAATCATCTGTACGACCCTCCTGGAGGCCAAAAAAATTTGCCTCATGCTACAGTGGCCAAAATTCAAAATTTTTATATGGATTCTAACTATAATAGGCCTTTTGAGTGCTATGGCAACATCTATTTTGGCCCAAAGTGAGCCAAAAAAATGCCTTCCTCTCGATTGAAGGAAAAAACTCAAAAAACTTGGGGTTTCTGAATCCAAATCACGGCTTCAAAAGTCTTCAAACCAGGAAGTAGCAGGGATGCTCTAATACCTTGTAGAAGTTGTGAAAACCAACTTCATAGATTTCCAAGAACACCTACATGCAAATAACTTGTACTGAAGAGAAACTAGAAAAGAAAAAAGAAGAGCTTGAAAAATCTCAATGGTATGAGAGCAAAAATGTATTCCAAGTTATATAAACAAAAAGTACAAAAGTTTAACCTTAAAGGTGAATGAAACCCTAAAGGGAAATAAAACTAGGTTTGTGCATTATAATTAATATAAAATATTAATTATATGCATCTAAGAGAAAGCTTAAGTAACTAGAGTAATAAAGAACTTGATTAATTAAATCAACATGATCTAATTAATAAGCATAACAAATAATTACTCTAACAAGTTCTACCCTATTTAAATATTTCATAAAGAATTTTCTAGATGCTTCCTTGTTTTGCCTCTCCATCTAATTTGTTCATCACACAACATAGGGATCTATGATCCACATCATAAAATGCATAAAACTCTTTGTAATAAACTCTATAAGTATTACATATCATGTTCATGTCAGCTTGAAATGGTTTACCTAAAAAATTTCATCATTCCTGACTTGAATGGTCATTTTGTGTTGCTTGACACTTATAGTTTGTGACACTCAACACTCACTATATATGTTGTTGTCACTTGGTCTCCATTCTGCTTGGCACCTTTTGTATAACTCAACTTCAACATTCATGAACTGCTTGGTTAAAATTACACTCATCTTACATTGAAAATACTTGATGACCACATACTTGCTTAGCTCCTATAGAGCTTGGTATATACAAGTTTATATACATGACTCGACCTATATATAGTAGCTCATTCACAGTGATGATCGTCTAACTCTACCTAGCAAATGACTAAGTGTTTCACACTAATAGAGAATAATATTTAGAGAGACCAACAATCTCCCCCTTTGACATTAGTGGAGAAAATTCTTTGTCATGATTACATCATTACAATGTAAATATGAGTCCTCCCCCTAAGCCTATGACTTAGTTCAAAATTATAACTTCAAAAACAACTTTAACTTGTGCCATATAATAATGAACAATATATACACATGAATTTAAGTAGTCTGATTGCTTTATTATCATACCCTATTTATCTTCTACATTTTGAATACCTTATGAATTATGTCTATTACAATCCCCTTTGTTTTTTCCATCTTTTCTCTATTCAAGATATGTAATCATCATTATATTTCTCCTTGTTTTTGTCACATATGGTTGTTGCTAGGGTTGAATGGGTGGAATCAAACCATATTTTTCAATAAGAAGGTTTGTGTGTTTTGGTGATCATAGCAAGTGTATGATCCCAAATGGTTCTTTATAATTCCATAGTGTGATTTTGCAACTAAATCCTAGTTGCCTAATCAATTAAACTATTAGCCACTTAAATATTATGATCTTCATTGATAAGATCTTGGGTTATTTTCACTTCTTGTTGCATGACCTCCAAATGAGGTATCAAATTTTTATGAATAGAGATCAACTTGATCTCATGGTATTGTTAGTTGTTTGTAGCTTAGCCAATTTTCCTTGAGCATTCAATAACTCATTATAGTTTTGGGTGAGAGATTTAGCTGGCTGCAAAATGGTTTTTCTTGTTGACTTTATGTTATCCTGAATATGTTGGATGTTGACCTCAAGATCACTTGTGAATCTTGGCACATCACACAAAATGGTGTAAAATTTTTGTACTGTCTGAATTAGTCCAGTTGTTTTTTGCACACATTCTTGCAGTTGCACTTTCTACTCAAAAATTATTATAGAAAATTTATCCACAACCTTATTTTCAAATATCTTCATAGACCAATCCATCAACTCTTCATTGGATTCTATATCACTAGCATATATTTGTTCAAAAATACTTACAAGCTGGAAAATAATTAGGACCTACCCATCAAAATTTTTAATATCAAAAGCTTCAACAAAAATATTTTTAATATCATGTAGTACTTGTCTTGTTGATGTTCTTTCCCTAGTTCCTCATGTCTCTTCTTATTTTCCAAAATTTCTTGCAGTAAAACTATTTTCTCAAAAGTGAGGTTTTCCAAATGGAATTGTGGCATCTCAATAACTTCATCCAGAATGAATTCAATATCTGGAGAGAGGTTTTTAATTTCTTTCTTTTCTCTAGTTGTAGAAGTACTATTGCTCAACATTTCTTTGGGAGATGGTGAGGGGGTATCACCACTCAATCATGTTTATACATAAATTCTAGAGACAATAATAGTTGTACTCAACTTTGTTTTATTTTCCTCCTTATTTACCTCAATGTGAGGTCCTAACACTGTTGGTCCTTCTTGACCTTTGGTAGAAGTGTCTGCACTAGTATCCTTATTAGGTTCTTTTGCCTCTTGCTCCTCCTTGTCTATATCTGAGGGCCTTTTCTAGAGTCTCAAGGGTGTTGGCTTGAACTAGTGACATGTTTCCTTATAGACTCGGCATGCTTGAACTCATCTCATCACTTTCATTATCTAGAATAGTAATTGTCTCAGTGTCTTTTACTTTTATCATGAGACCAAAAATAGCCTTCCAGAGTAACTCATTTTTTTGAATTAAAACATTAGTTTTATTTGCAATATCATAAAAATTCTATACTTAGGAACAAATATATTCCTATATTTCTCCAAAAATATTTCCTTCTGATCTTGTGATAGATCAGGGATAACCTTGACTAATGTGTTAATTCTTATTTTTTTCTCTTCTACTTATGCCTGTTGCCACCTCCTTTCAAGTCTAACATATAGATTTGTGGGTATCTTGTTATCTCCTTCATTTGGGGATAACTTGTAATTTTCCATCATATCTATCATAGCCTCCTCAAATTTTGTTCTGTTAGAATTATCCAATGTGTCATATTTCAAAAATCTGAAATAGGATAATCCTAAATATTTTCTTAAGTTGGCACATACCTCATCAATAGATTTTTTTCCCTGTGGGTGGTCCTTTGACCAATCTTCTTCTCTTCAATTTTGATTCACTAGGCTCAATATTCTCTACTATTCTTTGTCTTGCAATTTTCTCGACACTAGCTACTACCCTAGTCCTTTGTTTAGTAGGTGGTGGGGTAGAGAGGGGTGTCACTAGATTATTTTTAGTTCTTTTAGGCTTCTTTCTAGGTAGTGTAATAACCACTAGGGCTTTACCATTGAATCCTTCCTCTTCATCTTCTCCAAGACCTTGTGTTATCTATAGAGGTTTCTTTCTCTTGCCTTGGGTGCCTATCTTTTCCTCTAAGTCTTCAATCATTTTCATCCTCTTCTTTTCCTTAGAAGCTATCTTGATATCTGTAGTAATTCTAGCCTTATCTTCTTCATACTTCCCAAAAGGTTTAGCATTAGTATCAAAATCTTCTTTTAATAATGCAACAATGTTTGAATTCAAAGTCTCATTATTAATCTCATAGTCAAATGTTGTTAGCCATGCCTTTCTTGGCTTATCTTCCTGCACATACATGTTTTCTATGTCTACCAAGAAACATACATCATTATAATGTTTCATTACAAATTCCTCTGGTATCCTCATCCTCATTCTTATTCTCTATTTGAATTCTTCAAAATACTTATCCATAGCATTCTCAAAATTCCCTCCTAACTAAGTTATATACTCATTGATTTGTCTTATTACAGGTTTTCCTTGTTACCAAACAATGTTTCCAATACTAGGAAAATACTTCTTAATGTAAAATAAAATGCATATAATAAGTGAATCAAACTTACTCATTGAGTTCTTTGTCTTCCTGATAGCTATCAAGTTTTTTGGTAATTGTAGTTTCTACAACTTAGCAAGATCATATGCATGATCTTTCATGACTATATTCCATGTTTGATCTACTACCATACATGACACACTATTCAATATGCTAGATTGATGAATTTTGTGAGAAATAATTCTAACTAAAAATTTGATCAATGGATTAGAAATGTTTGTGACGGACAACCCTTGTCCATTCCACTCGACACCTATGTTTTCTTCAACTTCCTCTCTACTCAAACTTCACATGGTCTTGTTCTTATCTAGTGTGGGATAACCACTAACCTTGTGAATCATATTCTTAGTTATTTCAACTAGTCCATTATGAAGCCAAAACTTCATCTTATAAATTTTGCTCAACACAATCTTGATCCATTTAATTTTGAAATTTCTTGGAAATTTTGGGGCAAGAGTTAACCCTTTCTTCTTAATGATTTTAAATTCCTCCTTCAAAAATCCTCCATCACATAATTTCTCATATGCTTCCCAAATTTCATAATTTCCTACTTCTCCAATCTTACACATGTAGCAACTACAGACATCATGTATCATGATTACCTTGGGTGGTATCTGCAAGGATATCACACCCATTGATTCACCTCTCATTGCAATTTTAGGAATAGCATGAAATTTAGGTGGAGGACAAGTGTCACTCTTCACTAATTGAATCTTACTAACCCCTATTCCTTGACTCTTTTTTGTGGATGATGAAGCTATCATTTTCTCTTTGTTAGGGTTCATAAACTTTCTTTCCTCTAGATTACTTTGCACAACTCAAATCTTCACTCAATCAATATTATTTACTTAGATTCTCTTTTAAATCTCCTTAGATCTCTTTTTTCTTAAATTTCTCTATGCTCTCAAATTCTAAATGTAAGGTATGAAATAATGCCTTCAAATTTTGATATATACTTTCTTTTGCTCAATCTAGGGTCTCCATTAATGTCGTGTAGTCAGGAAGGTGGAATCCAACTATCTCAATCAGAATTTGTGCCTTTGAACTTTGTCTTCACTATATATTTGAGTCTCTTCCATCTAGCTAGACCTATACACTAGTTTAGCTTCTAAAGTACTCAGTCCATATTGCAATGCTCGATCAACATAGACAATTTTACTAATGTTCAATGTTGTCTCAATCCATGATTCTCTTGTACTAATCCTTTAATAAATATGTTCTTATGCATCTTTACTTATGAAAATATAAACTTTAGCACCTTTAATGTTAGGAACTAACGTATGGTGTATTACTAGATATATAGTTCTATACATACCTTTCTCACTTAGTTTAAGATTATTTGATCATCTTCTCCATTGGCTTGGGTGATATTAACTCCATTTTTTCCACTACCCCCATCTCCTCTCTTTTTCTTCCATGTTTTATTTATTTCCTTTCTTATTTGATCAATCTCCACTTTTCTTTTACCCTTGTGTTGTTGTGATTTTCTATTGGTACTTGAGTTTTGTATTATTTGCTTGAGTGTCCAAACTTGTGACGTTTGGAAAATACATTATTAGGTACATGGTTCTTCCTTTTATTAGTCTAGTAGGGTTTTTTCTATGATCCACATTCATATGCTCTATGTCCATACTTTTGAAAGTTATATTAATAGCCTTCAAATCTAGGTGTATTAGAAACATTCTTCATTCTTGACCTACACTCATGTATTTGATGTCCTTGCTTCTTGTAATAAAAAAAATAACCAGTAAACTTAGGTTTAAGATTTTAATTACCATTTTTTCTTTGGAAGATGTTTGTAGTATGACCAAGTTTTCCACAGTGATAACATGTTGGTTTGCCCTTTGAATTTCCAATTTTTAGTTCTCCATTCCTAGATGATTCTCCTTGCTTAGTCGATGAATGTCCTATGCCATTATTGCTTCCAAATGACCTCATAAGTTCTTCAACATATTTCATTGCTTCATTTGGCTTATTGAATCTTTCCATATATTCTATTTCCATTTTTAATTCATTCTTCAATAAATCCTTTTGTGATATTATATGTGCTATTTCCACATCCTTTGTATTCAACTCTTGATTTGCAAGCATCAATTGATTCATCATGTCAAGTTGAGTGTTTGTGAGATTTTGTACATAAGATATCCTTTCTTCAAGTCTAGTTTCCATTGCCATTTTTTCTTCCAAAGATACAGTCTTGTCTTCCTCATCTTTATTCTTCTACTCAGTCACTTCACATAATCTTACTGATTGAGTCTCATGTTCCCTTTTTAGTATTTTGACTTCTTCATTCAAGAGTTTGTTCTTATCTAGTATATCTATAGTTGTTTGTCATTTGACTTTATTGGTTCAAACAGTCCTTTAGTTTCAACTTCTTCATAAGGAAACTTCTTTTCTTCATTAGACAATTCCTTTCTCCTTTTTAGGGATTTCTTCAAATCTTGTCTTGCTATATCAAGTTTATGTAGTAGGAGCTTGATTTTAATCACTTTCTTGTCAATATTTTTGTCCAATCTAAAAGCCTCCATTTCCAACATCTTTACTCCAAGTTGTTAAAATTATCCAAGAGAACTTAGGTCTGATACCAATTGTTGGAAGTCTTAATTTGACACGAAGATAGTGGGGGGGGGGGGGGGGGGTGTGAATCAATATCTATAAGACTTTAACCTTTTAACAATTATTCTATAATGCATTCACCATATTTACCATATCATATCCAATTTCTTATGCATGCATAATAATAAAATTGTAATAGCATATAGATCTAATCTATTAATCACATGCATGAAAAGTCACATGACACAAAGATTTTGGTTACCCAGAAACACTTTAGAATGAAGGTAAAACTAGGGTGGGGATGACACCTAAAATTTTTCACTACTATAGTAATAAATTTAACCTATTAGGGTTACAATGTTTTGACCATATCCAATGATCTACCCTATGAGGGGTCTTCCCTGTTAAAATCTTTTGAGACTATTAGATCTCACCTTGTTAGAGGATTTCACACTTGCAACAAAGCAAGGAATCTGTTAGGAGATTTACAAAGATATGTTAAGAGCACTTTATCAAGAGATTTACCTTGACTCAATCTATTAAAATCAATTTAGTACTTGGTCCTTGATTTTCCTCTTTCCAATTTGTTCCTTATCTTTGATCTAAGAAATCTTTTTTGCCATTCACTGGTTGACTAGGTTGTTTGCTCTATTTTGAAATAACAAAACTCTTTTTCCTCTTCTAAAATGTTTACACGTTCACACATGAATCATATGAATAGCCTATTCGTTCCTTTTTATTACACCATACTCTTTTCATCTATATCAAAATAGGTCAAGTTCTTCCTTATTTAAAGATTTCATAAAGAGTTTTCTATATGCTTCCTTGTTTTGCCTCTCCATCTAATTTTTTAATCATAGAACATAGGGATTTGTGATCCACAGCATAAAATGCATAAAAATATTTGTAATAAACTCTACAAGTATTAAATATCACATTATTGTTCAAAATAGATTAACACAATTATGAATATATGCTTCAATCATTTCTTTGTTACTAATGTCAAACCTGCTACTTACTAGTAAGACAATTGCTTATATGATTTGAGTACTATCATTTGTTTGATTGATGAAGAGGATTTGATCAAATGAGGTAACAATAGCACCTAGAGGAAAGCTTGAGGTATGATATGGAAAAAGGAATACAAGGATCAGTTAAGCTAGAGATATTATAATGCATTGATAATGTACTTGAGATTGCAAAGGATAGTTATACTGATTAAGTTCAAAAGAACAAGTTAAATAAAGTTTTTCTACCAAGCTTAACATTCTACATAGTAGGTGCCAAGAAAAGCTAGTATAAGCCAAATAAAAAATTAGTTGGAGTTTCGCAAAGTCAATTTCAGTGTAAGCTAAGTGATACAGTGTAAGCCAAGTAAAGTTTAGTTGATGTGGAGCACCAATAAACTTTAGTTCATGCTAAGTATTTTGATAGAGGATGTCAAGCAACGTATTATGTGTCAAGCATCAGAAGCCAGTTAATGCTAAGTGTTAGCATTATGAGAAAGATAGAGAATTTGATGAATCTAAGTTGAAAGGCTTGATTTCTTGACTTGTATGAACCATGTGGAAGATAAATTTGATGAGTTGGTGGCATTGAATTCAAGGTAAACCATTTTTAGGAAAATTTAAAGAGAATTAAAGGAGAAGTTTCTAGAAAGGGATGAAATGAAAACAAGGGTAGATTCATTGAATCCTACCTAATCTAACATAACCCTAAAATGGATGATGGAGGATGAATGACAAAAGATCTTAATTTTCTATTTATAGAGATGGTTGGTCAGAAGAAAAGGTTGTCATGTGTGAGAACCTAAGGAATACAAGGAGTCTAGGGTATTGCTTCATTCAATGACCTAAGAGAAGTGTCTGCATTGGCAAGCAAAGAAATAATACTTAAGGGTATGGATGCTTGAAGGGTGAATAGGCTATCAGAGATGAAGTGTGTGAAAGCCAAGTAGAATGGAGGAATAAAACAAAGATTTATAAATTGCATGTGTGTTGTATTTTGTTATCAGATCAAGCCTTATTATTACTTTCTAATCATTGTACTAGACTAGGGTAAATTCTTTGGATTAAGGTTGACCTAATAGTATTTGTAAATCCTTTAACTGGGTGAAATTCCAAGTGAATGATCTAAAGTCCTCTAACAAGGCTCACTCCTAACAAGGAGATTGAAATCCTTTAACTAGGTCACATTTAATAGTTCGCATTGTAACCTTTAATAGGGTTGGCCTTTCATAGGGTATCACTTTAGAAGAGTGAGAATGGGTAGCATGTTACTAGTGGTTTTTTCCAAATTGGGTTTCCATGTTAAATCATTGTGTCAAATGTGTTATTGAATCTGTTATGTTTCATGTTTAGATTTTTGCAAAGTTGATTTGGCAGTAACCCACAAGTTTAAGTATATGTATGATCTAATGGATGCATGCATGATCAAAATGTTTTATGGATATGGTTCACTAAGTTGTGGAAAGTTATAATTATACATCTAGACCTTGGATAACTGATTCACCCCCCTCTTAGTTCTTCTAAAGAATTCCAACAATTGGTATCAGAGCCATCTACTTAAGAGGACTAGTTTGAAGGTACTAGAAGGAAAAAGATCAAGATGTCAAAAAGAGAGGTACCCAAGCTTAATAGAGATAACTTTCCTTCATGGAAAATTCTAATGAAGCTACACCTTGGAGGTCTTGGAGATCATGCACAATCTACCATTGCTGTTGAGCATGTTGATCTTCCTAGAGTCCTAACTACTGAAGATCTAAAAAAGAAGAAACAACACAACCAGACAATGTTGGAGATTACCTCTACCCTAAGTTATGTTGAGTTTGATGATATCAAGGGTTGTGATAGTGCAAATAAAATTTGGGATTCTCTATGCACTATCTATGGAGGTGACAAAAATGTTCTAAGAGCCAAAGATGAAAGTCTTAGAGGTAACTTCAATGATATGAGAATGCAAGAATGTGAGATTATTGCTCAATATTTCTCTAGGATAAAAGATGTTGTTAATGCAATAAGAGGAGCTACTAGTAAAATAGATGATGATATTGTACTAAGAAATTTTTTGAGAACACTATTTCCCATCTTGTAAGGAAACTCATGTGTGGAAAATAGCTTCCTACATTAATCCCTTAAGTAAAGTATTATGCAAATTCCTATTAAATCCTTACAATTTCAGATTCAATATTATGTAAACAATAATATTGTAGTCAACCACGAATATAGAAAATAGATAGAGAAAGAAAACACATAAACACAAAGATGTGTTGGTGGGGAAAAACCTTTTGTCAAAACAACCCCACTTCTCCAAAACCTGCACAATGTATTATCTTCAACACAAAAGGTTACAACACACTTGCAATGCAAGTTCTTTTAGGACATGGAAGAACCAAAATAGTAGCAACATGTTGGCATTATGATACATTTTTGTCATTAGTTACAACACTTATTGGATTCTGAATGCTTACCGAGCTCTCACCGGAAGCCAAGCTTTATCTAGTTCTCAGTGTTTACCGAGTAATCAAGGTGAATAAAGAAGTCAGTGTTTACCGAGTAATCAAGGTTAACAAAGAATTCATTGTTTACCGAGTAATCAAGGTGAACAAAGAAGTCAGTGTTTACCGAGTGATCAAGGTGAACAAAGAAGCCAGTGTTCACCGAGTGTTCAAGGTAAAGAAAGGAATCAGTTTTGACTGAGTGAAGATGTACTAAGATGTAACCGAGAACTTCGTGATAACCGAGCTCCTGAGGTTATCAAGGAAATTAATTTTTACCGAGCTCAGATGGATATCAAGGAAACTAACTATCACCGAGTCACAAGGTTCTATCAAGTGTTTCCTTTGATCATCGAGCTACAGTTCAGATAGAAGTATTCACCGAGTGACATCTCTTCTACCGAGTCTCCAGTGGTTACCGAGTTTAGAACTACTCGAAGTGTTTAGTATGAACCGTGCCTTCACTTCTACCAAGTGCATGACGATGCCGAGTAACGCAGTGGACGCCGAGTATCAGAAGGACACCGAGTCAGTTCAGTGAACCCGAGTTTTTACCTTGGGCCGACTTTGTATAGAGATTTGCACTTGTTGTTTTGGCCGACCTTGCATGCATTGTTTATTTGGATGGTATATATATGTAATGTATTGTATCATTTAGATGAAAGGAAGTAAGAAATGAGATGAAAAGCAATTGCAATGGCAAATAGAAATTGTAATTAATGAAACTGCGAAAGTGTGAAAGAAATACATGCGTGCGAAAGTATGTGTGTTGAGTTGTGAAGGTATTCAGCAAGGTCAAATTTTGGAGCAGAAAAGTTTTATCTATCACATCAAGGTGAATTAGAGCATAGCAGATCTTATCAGCAATCAGTTGTAATCAGATCCACTGTTTCATTCTAACAGGTGAATCAATTTTTGTAAATCCTTTAACAAGGTAGACTTAACAGTCTTTTGTAAATCTCCTAATAGAGTGCATACTTTATTGTATGTTTGAAAATCCTCTAAAAAGGTGGATCTAGCAATCCTTTGTGCTCCTCACAGGGCAGATCACCAGAAGTGGTCATTGTAAGCCTTAACCGGCCAACTTCATACTGCAGTAATGAAGCTTGTGGGTTTCATCCCCACCCCAGTTTTACTTTCTATTTGGAAGGTTTCTGGGTCACCAAATTTGTGTGTTCAAGTGTTGCAAATGATTTTGTTTCATGCTTACAGTAGGTTACTTGGATGAATGGTGAATATATCAGTATACAGTTTTATTGTTTGAAATTTTAGAAGTTATTGATTCACCCCTCCCCTCTTAGTAACTTGTCATATCTTGAATATTTCCAACACAACATACCATACCAATACTAATCTTTCTCTCTATCCTATTTGAAACCCTAAAAATGCTTATATCATGTGCTTTCTATTTTAAGGTAACTTCCAAAGAACAATTGTATTAGGGTTTTACCATTCTCCAAAAAAGTAGGAACCCAAAAAATTTCTAGTATAGTACTAAATGATCAATTGCCACATGTCTTCACATCTTCACCCATCATTAAATCTTCCAAAGATAGCTCTTATGTGTCATAGGTATCCATCATAACCATTTCATCCATGATCTCCTTACACACAATTCAAGATGCTGACACATGCAAGTGGAGTGACACATCAACATGCCAACTAGACATGTACACTCACACTTAATTAAATTATTTGAAAAAAATACATTTACAAAACAAATAATAAGAATAGGAATTATCCAAGGTTGAGACACCTTATTCCTAACATTCTTCCACTTGTCAAACACCTTATAAGAGCAACATGAACATAATAGGAGCTAACCACTGTAGGCCAAAAGGCCCATAAAATCTGAACACAATCTGAACTTCTCTATGCCCACTAGTTTTGTCAATGCATCTACAACATTCTTTATAGTATCTACCTTCTCCATATTTACTTTTCCATCTTCTACCATATATCTCACAAAGTGAAATTGCACATCAATGTGTTTTGCTGTGGCATGGAAAGTTGGATATTTTGCAAGGAAAATAGCACTTTGACTGTCACAACAAATAATAATCTATCCTACATCAACACCAATATCAAAACACAATCTTCTAAGCCAAATGGCTTTCTTGAAAGCATGAGTAGTAGCCATGTACTCAACTTTTGTAGTGGACAAAGCAACCACAAGTTGTTGCTTACTCATCCAACTGATGGTACCACCAAACATAGTGAACACATAAGCACTAGTGGATCTCCTACTGTCAATATCATGGACCCAATTTGAATCCATAAACCCATGAATAAAAACTGAATGCCGAGCTCTAGAAGAGTTACCATGATAAAAAATAGAGTAATCTAATGTACCCCTCAAATATCTAAATGCCCACTTAACTGCATCCCAATGTACCTGTCTAGGATTAGTCATAAATTGGCTTAGAACTCCCACTGCTTGGGAAATGTCTAGTCTAGTACATACCATAGCATACATAAGACTATCAATAGTACTAGCATAAGGTACTCTACTCATGTCCTCTACCTCACTAGGAGATTTTGGACAATCATCTATAGAGAACTTTGTTCCCATAGAAATAGGAACCTGGTGCACAATCCTCTACAATCTACCATGTTGGACCTATCCAACACAGACTTCACATACTTACTCAAACCCAACCAAAGTTTTCTGTTAGACCTATCTCTATTGATTTCCATACCCAAGATGTACCTTCCTACCCCAAGATCTTTCATCTCAAACTATGCTAACAACTGATATTTAAAATCAAAAATCATACCCTTACCCTTCTCAAACAACAACATATCATCAACATATAATGCAGCAATAAGGAGGAGACTATTTTCAACTCTAAAATTAACACAATGATCTAATTTTGATCTTACAAATCCAATTGACAACACAAAGACATCAAACTTAGGGTACCACATCCTAGGAGATTGTTTCAAACCATATAGAGACTTCTTTAATTTGAAAACCAAAGATTCATTACCATTAACAATGTAGTGCTCATGGTGTGACATATAAATCTCTTCCTCCAAATCACCATGAAGGAAAGTTGTCTTCACATCCATCCGTTCTATCTCTAAATCATATGATGTAGCAAGAGATAACAAAAATCTAATGGATGTCAACTTTGCAGCAGGAGAGAATATTTTACCATAATCTATTCCCTCTACTTGTGAGTACGCCTTCATAACCAATCTAGCTTTGTACCTTTCAACACTGTCATCTACACAAAATTTCTTCTTGAACACCCATTTGCTACCAATAGGTTTCCATCCTTTAGGAAAAGGTATAAGGTCCCAAGTTTTTTTTTAATCCAATGAAGCCATCTCATCATCCATGGCCTCAATCAAGAACCTACATCTTCCATATCCAAATCCTCTTTCACAGATCAAGGCTCATCAGTGTTAGTAATCAAAGCAAACGCACAACTGGAATCTAACATAGAATAACCAAACCTTTCTGGCTACTTCCTTACTCTCGTGGATCTCCTCAAGTGTTGAGGTTGAGGTTTTTCTTCCTCTTCTTATAAACTATTAGAACCACTAGAGCTCTCCTCATCATTAGACCCAACATGGTCTTTATGTTCAATCTTCTCAAGGGTAGGAGTCAACTAAACAATATCTTCCATCTTTTTTTTTCATCTGGTTGTAGCAAAATAGGAGATGATATTAGCTCTCTAAAAATAACATTTTTTGTATACAACACGTTATTAGTCACAGGATCCCAAAGCTTGTATCCTTTTATACCAACACTGTATCTGACGAAAATACATTTGACAGCTTTGTTTTCCAACTTATATCTTTTCTCCTTTGGAACATGTGCATAATCTTCACAACCAAAAAAATGAAGATGTCTAATTGAAGACTTCTTACTAGACCACACCTCCATGGGTTTCTTACCAACAAGAGCTAATGTAGGAGATCTATTAACCATATAGCAAGCAGTAGCCACAACTTTAGCCCAAAACTATTGTTCAAGACTAGCTCCACTAAGTATACTCCTAGCCTTCTCCATTAGTATCCTGTTCATTCTTTCTACAACTCCATTTTGTTCTAGGGTATAAGGAGTTTTCCTATGCCTCTTAATACCTCATTCTTTACAAAACGATTCAAAATGTACTGAGCAAAACTCACAACCATTGTCAGTTCTCACACACTTAATCTTCTTACTAGTCTAATTCTCTACAAGGGCTTTAAATCCCTTGAACCAACTAAAGACTTGTGTCTTACTTTTTTGGAAATAAATCCATGTCCTTCTACTATAATCATCTACGAAAGATACAAAAAATATAGACTTGGAGATTAAAGGAACTTTTACAAGACCAAATACATCAGAATGAATAAGATCCAAAACTTCAGAAGATTTGTGAGAACTAGAGTAAAATTGAACACAATTTTTTTACCATAGACACAATGTTTGTAGAAGTCACACTCAAGATTACAATCATTTAACCCCTCAACGAGTTTCTAATTTTTTAGGGTTCTAAGATCGTTCTCATCAATGTGGCCAAATCTCATATGCCACAATATTGTCTTTTATGCAGGAAGCTTGCCTTCCAATGTGTTTGTGACCTTAGGTACACATGATGCACTACCATTTGAACCAATAATCATAGTCTTCTTTACTGCTCATTCAGATGGTGGGGATGAAGTGGTAGTTGTTCTCTTCTTTGAAAAAGAAGAAATATTACACTAAGAAATGCATTCATCAAGTTGAAATAGAGTACCTCTCCTAGTACCCTTAGCAAGCACCATAGCTCCTCTCATCATCTTACATCCATCTTTAGAAATAAAAACTTGCACACCTACATCATTCAGCATACTTATAGATAATGGTTTTGTGCCAAACCAGGGATGTGCATTACCCCATTGATCCTCTTTACTTATCCATTAGGGAATCTGATAGTGACTCACCCTCATCCAACTATCTTTAGGTGAGAATCATGACCAAAGTACACCTTTCCATCATCAAAGAAATTCATACTTTGAGAACCAACTTTGATGAGAGGTCATGTGGAAAGAAACACCCAAGTTTATCAACCACATATAATCAGATGCATGCACTACCAAGGCTACAATGAAAGAATCACCATCTTCTTGAGATTTTTTTAAACCTAAATCTAAGGCATTCTTCTTCTTCTTTGGCTCTTTAAAGTCTTTACAAAAGTGCCCAGTCTTATCATAGTTCCAACATTTTTCCTTGGACTTTCTAGGAGTCTTTGATTTTCCACAGAATTTGGATCTACCCTTTCTAGAATTGTTGTCATTTTGCTTCCCTCTATTGTTGGATCTACCATGAATAGCAAGAGCTTCCTTAGCTGAATCTGAGTACTTTCTCTATGTCTCCTCAAATAATAGTGAAGACACCACATCATCCATTCTGAAAGTGACTAAAATACTTCCAAGAGCCATCACAATATGGTCCCATGAATTTAGCAAGGAACATAACATGGTCCTACATCGATCCTCCTCCTCTATCTTGACACTAGATGATGTCAACTATGTAAACAATAAATTAAAAGCATTTAGATGATCTATAACATGTCCTCCTTCATTCTTAGAGAATACAACTGCTTCCTTAGGAACAACTTGTTCACCAAAGATTTGGCCTAATACACAGACCCAAGCCATGTCCACAAACTATTTGTGGTCTTCTCATCAAGAATATTTAGGAGAACTAAATCAGCTAGATAAATTCTAATGAGACCCTTATCATTTAGATCTTTGACATCCCAATCTGCTTGAGATATTGTTATAGGTCTCACATCAAGTGAAGCTGCCTCCCATAGATCATAATCTTCAAGAAATTCTTCCATTTTGAGTTTCCACAACTCAAAATTACTACCATTAAATTTCTCCACCTCCATTTTTCTATATGATGAACTAGCCATCTCAATCTACAAATAAGATTTAGAATGCTCTACACAAAACTACCACTCAACTTGAGATTACCTCAAAAAATCCTACCCAACAACTAGGATCAAAAGTTGATCAAGCTCTGATATCACTTGTAAGGAAACTCAGGTGTGGAAAATAGCTTCCTACACTAATCCCTTAAGGAAAGTATTATGCAAATTCCTATTTAATCCTTACAATTTCAGATTCAATATTATGTAAAAAATAATATTGCAGTCAACCATGAATACAAAAAACAAATAGAGAAAGAAAACACATAAACACAAAGATATGCTAGTGGCAAAAAACCTTTTGGTAAAACAATCCCACCCCTCCAAAACCTATACAATGTATTATCTTTAGCATAAAAGGTTACAACACACTTGCAATGCAAGTTCTTTTAGGACACAGAACAACCAAAAAAGTAGCAACATACCATACCAATACTACTCTTTCTCTCTATCCTATCTGCAACCCTAAAAATGATTATATCATGCACTTTTCATTTTAGGGAAACTTCCAAAGAACAACTGTATTAGGGTTTTACCATTCTCTGAAAAAAGAAAGAACCCAAAAAATTTCTAGTTTAGTACTCAACGATCAATTTCCACATGTCTTCACATCTTCACCCATCATCAAATCTTCCAAAGATAGCTCTTATGCGTCATAGGAATCTGTCATAACCATTTCAGCCACGATCTCCTTACATACAATTCAAGATGCCGACACTTGCAATTAGAGTGACAAATCAACATGCTAACTAGACATTTACACTCACACTTAATTACATTATTTGCAAAAAATACATCTACAAAACAAATAATAAGAATAGGAATTATCCAAGGTTGAGACACCTTATTCCTAACACATCTATGCTCTAAGAGTTTCTACAATACAAGAACTAAGATGTATGCCAGGGAATGATCTAACTCTTGAAGGTTTGGTAGGTAGGTTCACTTATTTTGAGCTATCTAATTTTGATAATTACAAACCTAAAAATATTGAATCTGCTTTCAAAGCTAAGTTATCATTGAAGGAGCCTAATGAGAAGAAGAAGAAAAAGGTAAAATATGTGTCTAGTGACAGTGATACAGTTGAGGAAGATGTAGATCAACTTGAAGCACTACTAGCAAGGAGATTTCATAGAGGTAAAGGAAAATTCAAAGGTAAGTTACCTATCATGTGTTTCAATTGCAATGAGGTTGGTCATATTGTTGCTAGATGTCTAGAGAAGAAGAATTACAGAGGTGGAGACAAGTACAAAATAGAAGAGATGAAGATAGCAAAGATTACAAAGATAAAGGAAAGAAATCTTGCTACATTATTGAAGAGGAAACAAAAGATGGATTTGACGATCATGATGATGAAGTGGTGTATGTTGCAATGAAGGATGAATTTGATGAGGATGAGGCAACTACACTAGTGTCTTGTGAGAACAAGAATGACAGATGGATCATTAACAGTGGGTGTTCACATCACATGACTAGAGATAAAAGTAAGTTCACTATCTTGAATTATTATGATGGAAATAGTGGCATTTTGAGTTGTTCATATTTTTTATTTGAAATGACTTTCTAGTTATATCATGAATCTATTAGATAAAAATCATAAAGAATTAGAAGACCCAATATACTATGATGTGTGACGTGATCACAAACTCTGATTTCATAAAAATACTTCTTCTATTAGAAACAGAAACAAAATGGAATAAAAAATCTATTTCATTTTTCTTTTTATTCTAGACCAAAGAGAAAATATGGTTATAGGAGTCTATTCATTGCACATATGCTTCAAATAATATTGTAGCCATTGAAGTAAAATAGAAACCTATAGGATCAATTAAAAGAGATAGGAACAAGTAAATCCCATATGAATTTCACAATAAATTAAAGATCTTTCACAAAGAAATGTATCGTTCAAAAGGGAGAAGATTTCTCATTAATTACATATTTATGTCATAATATGAATTGTAAACCAATAATTGAATTCACTTGGCACTTGAGCAAAGAGTAATTATCTAGTTTTATCACTTTGGGATGAAAATTGTTAGGAAACATTGTCTATATTAGAGAGGAAAAAACATTTTTTTCGTAGTGATACATAATCACTTTCTATTTGGGTATAGTTATTTGAGCTGAATGAGAGGAAACTTTCATGTTCGATTCGGGGGGGGATATTGTAAAAACCTATCCAAATGCTTTTATTACTAGGCCCATGATTAACAAGCCAACTTTATTGTGATTTCAGGGAGAACTTCACAACTATGAGTCTAAATCTTGGGCAAAAGATATTGCTTCTTATCTCTCTTGGGATTTGTGCTATTTCAAGAGTGAGAAATTACCACTAGAGGAAAATATATCAAAGAAAAATTATCTGGTCTATATCTACAAATGATTATAGATCATTTAAATATAGAATGGAAGGAAATAGATACAAAAATATCTATATTATTTTGTTAGAGGAGACACAAACCCAATTTTTGAATAAAGACTCTCTTTTGAAACAAGTATATAATAGTATCAAGAAAAAAATTCCTTCACTTCAAAGAAGAAAGGATCACTTGGTTAGATAGATGATTTTTTCTCAATATTTTATTCAAACAAATGTAGAACCACAATGGATGGTTTTATACCTATTACCAGTTCTTCCTCCCGACTTGAGGCCAATGTATAAATTAAATGAAGGTGGAGTGATTACTTAGGATCTCAATGAACTTTATCTAAAATTTATCCATCAAAATAATAATCTTTTAGAATCCATAGAATGGACTTGTGCATTTATAATACCAAATTTATTGTTTGATCAAAAGAAATTAGTCCAAAAAGTTGTAGATGCACTTCTTGATAACAGTATAGGCGAGCAACTAGTGAAAGATAGCAAGGATAGACCTTATAAATCATTCTTAGATTTCCTCCAAGGGAAAGAAGGAAGATTTCATGAAAATTTACTTGGCAAATAGGTTGATTATTCAATTCATTCTATTATTGTGGTAGGTCCCCATCTCTCACTGTATCAATGTGGATTACCTTGAGAAATCACAATAGAACTTTTTCAAGCATTTTTAATTCATGATCTAGTTGAATGATAGATTGTTTCCAATCTAAGAACTACTAAATTTTTAATTTGAGATAGGAAACCTATTATATGGAACATACTTAAATAGACTATCCAAAGACATCCCATATTGTTAAATCGAGCACCCATCTTACAAAGATTAGGAATACAAGCAACATTTCTACCCATTTTAATAAAAGAACATTTCATTCAGTTACACCCATTAGTTTGTGTAGGATTTAATGCAGACTTTGACAGAGATCAAATGGTTGTTCACATACCTTTATCTATGGAAGCTCAAGTAGAATCTTGTTACTTATGTTTTCTCATCTCAATCTTATCTCTCCAACTATAGGAGACCCTATTTGTGTACCCACTCAAGATATGCTTCTAGGACTTTATAGATCAAGTATTAAAAAAAACCAGCGCATTTGTGAAAATAGATACCCCCTAAATAATTCAAAAAAGAAGATAGTCTCACCTTCATTTTATAGCTATGATGATGCACTTAAAGCCTATGAACAAAAACAAATTGATTTAGACAGTCCTGTATGGCTCCAATGGAGGAGAGATATAGATACCTCTATTATTAATTCAGTAAATTGAGAACTTCCTATAGAAGTTCAATATGAATCTTTTGGTACCTTCTACAAAATCTATGATCATTTTCGAATAAGAAAAATATAGAGTGGGGGGAATACTTAATAAATACATTCGAACAACCATTGGTCATATTCATTTTAATCGAGAAATAGAAGAAGCTATAAATGGCTTGTGGACTTATGATATCGGACAAGAATTGTCACTATTCAAAATTTAATGTTATTAATCGTATGATCATTTCATTGATGCAAATATAAAGATTAAGGTAGCCTTGGAGCTTAAACCCATTGTTGATTCCTACTCCCCAACCCAAAATGGGGAGATTTTTATCCAAAATGGAGATATTTTATTCTTATGATACAACCTAAATTAAAAATACCCATTTAATTCTTATGTTACAACCTAAATTCAAAGTTCCCTTTCCTTTTGATGTGCCCTTTTTTAATAAAGGGATGGATAAATTTGTTATGAAGCACTTTATTAAAAGATTCATAAATCAATTTGGAATGACATATAAATCACATGTATTAGATCAACTAAAGATTTTAGATTTCCAGAAAGCTACCGATGTAGCTATTTCATTAGGAATTGATGATCTTTTAACAACACTAGCTAAACTATGGCTTATCCAAGATGTGCAACAACAAGGGTTTTCTTCGAAAAGACATCATGATTATTGAAATGTAGATGCAGTGGAAAAATTATGTCAATCAATTGAAATATGACATGCTACCAGTGAATATTTGAAATCAGAAATGAATCCAAATTTTAAGATGACTAATCCTCTTAATATATTACATATGGTGTCCTTTTTAAGAGCTAGAGGAAGTATATCTCAAGTTCACCAATTAGTAGGTATAAGAGAATTAATGTTAGATCCTCAAGGAAAATTTATTGATCTACCCATTCAAGGAAATTTACATGAAGGACTAGAATATATTATTTCTTGTTATGGTGCCCATAAAGGAGTTGTAGGTACTTCTATAAGAACAACAGATGCTGGATATCTCACATGTAGACTTGTTGAAGTAATACAACACCTCATTGTACATACAGTAGATTGTGGTATTATCTAAAGTCTTTTTGTAAATCTTATTCAAGATCAAGAAATAATCAAAAATCAATTTGTTCTACAAACACTCATTGGGTGCGTATTAGCAGATGATGTATATATAAAGGGAAGATGTATTTCCATGCACAATGAAGACATTGGGATTAAATTTTCCAATCAATTCTATTATTTCCAAATACAACTAATATATATACAGACCCCTTTTACTTGCAAAAGTATATATTGTATTTGTCAATTATGTTATGGTCAGAATACTACTCATAGTAACTTAATTGAATTAAGGGAAGCAGTTGGCATTATTATAGGTCAATTAATTGGAGAGTCAAGAACTCAACTAACATTAAGGACTTTTCATACTAGTGGGGTATTTATGGGTGACATTGCAAAACATGAATCAAGTGACTCAATTGCTAATGAACAACAAGATCCTATCAATTGCACCATTCTTTTTGAAAATACCAACAATATGAGGGTTAAAAATGAACTCGTTGTACCAGTATGGTGTGATAAACAACTGGGAAAGAAAAGAATCCCTTATCCTCATTTAATTCTTAGAATGCCTATAGAATATATTTTCTATAAAAATGAAAATAACAACATTTTTGCTTTTTTGAATGATCCTCATTCAAAAAAATGATAAAATATGGGAATATTCTTGGGGTTATTTGATTGAAAAAGAAAGGAATTTTCTTGAAAATCAATTAGATGGAAGGCCTAGATTAAAAATAAAAAAGGCTTATGCTTCTCTCATTTCAGTAAGAACAAATAAGATCATTATCAATATGATTCAAATTAGCTTGCTAAAATACCCTTTTTTTAATATGGCAAGTTCTCCATTTTTGTTTCATAACAAATCAGGTTTTTTTTTTTGAATGATCAAAGTAAATTACTTAGTAAGGGAACTATTCATTTAGTATCTAATGAGAATAAAAAACATCAATATTTTATTATTACGTCTACTTCTGATTTTTTGCAAATCATTTTGTTTAATGATTTAAAAAGCTTAAATATAGTAAAAAAGTCGGATGCAAATATAAAAAATTGCATTGTTAGGTCTCCTAGGTTATTTACATAGTATTGCTAGTCATTTTGCTTACTGTTATTTGATGACTTGTAAAAAGTATTACTAAATGAATGTTTAATTTCTAACAATGAAAAGTCTTCTTTTCAATTTTAATTTGTACTCTTCCCTATCCAATTTTTTTGAAAAAACATTTCTAGTAGTCAACCTTGGACAATTTTTTTGCAAAAGTATATGGATATTCAAAGATAAACAACTCCAAGGATTTGGTCAAATTGTAGTTGTTTGTGAGGAATCTTTTACCATTAGATTAGCTAAACCTTATTTTGGTACTTGAGAAGCAACTCATAATAGTCATTATGGGAAAATTCTTTATGAAGGAGATACATTAATCACCATGTCATACGAAAGATTAAAATCTGATGATATAATTCAAGGTCTTCCTAAATTTGAACAATTATTAAAAGCCCATTCAAATACTTTAATATCAAAAAATCAAAGAATTGAACAAACACCTGGCAATATTTTTTGGAAACTTTTGGGGGTCATTCACCAGTGTTAAAATAACTATGGAGGATAGTCAGAATCAATTGGGCAATGAAATTCAAAAGATTTATTGATCCTAGGGGGTACAAATTTCTGATAAGCATATAGAAATTATTGTGCACCAAATTACAAAAAAAATTTTAGTTATAGATGTCGAAAAGTCTAAAAATAAAAATTTAAAAAATGGATTAAATAGTATTTTTTTACCCAGAGAACTCATTGGATTATCATAAGCACAAAGAATGGATCGTGCTCTCGAAAAAAGAATAAACTATCAGACCATTTTATTGGGAATGACAAACACATCTCTGAATGCTCATATTTTTCTATCAAAAGTGAGTTTTTAGGCAACTACTCTGGTCTTAAAAAAATCTTCTCTTCAAGGTTGCTTTGACTAGTTGAAGGGCTTCAAGGAAAATATTATTCTCGGGAGAATGATACCTAGTGGTACTAGATTCAACCCTTTGAAAAAATGGAGTAAAATAGATCCAAGAATGAGCAAGAAAAGTATATTTATAATAAAAGCAAAAAAAAATTCTTGAAAGTTTTATTGCAAAAACAAACAAAAAAAAAGTTATAAAAAAACTAGTCAAAATAAAGAAAAAATCAAAATGAGAAGTAGTAAAAAAGTAATTTATAAAGAAAGAAATCTAACAATTTTCTTTATTATATAAAAATAAATAAATAATCAAATAAATACTTGTACCAAGTACGCTATAGCAGGCAATCTAACCCATTCCATTGGAATGTAGATATTAAATCCAATTCATATTAAAAAGCATAAAAAGAAAATAATGAAAAAAAATTGGAACATCAATTTGAAAGAGATGGTAAAAGTATGTGTTCATTTTGGTCATGAGACAAAAAAATGGAATCCTAAAATGGCACCTTACATTTTTAAAGAACGTCAAAATAGTCATATTATAAATTTGACTTATATCGCTCATTTCTTATCAGAAGCCTATGATTTTGTGTTTGATGGAGAAAAAAGAGGAAAACAATTTATGATAGTTGGTACAAAACATCAAACAAATAATGTAGCTAAATTAGTTGCTTTAGCAGTTCAATGCCATTATGTAAATTAAAAATTGCTTGCAGGTATGTTAACTAATTGGTTTACTACAGAAGTAAGACTTGAAAAATTAAAAAATTTAATGAAGAAAATATAGGAGGATTTGATCAAATTATGAAGAAAGATGCAACAATACTCAGAAGAGAATTGAACAAATTACAAGAATATTTGGGAGGTATTAGATACATGAAAAAATTTCTCGATATTGTAATAATTCTTGATTAAAAAGGAGAATATACTACTATTCAGGAATGTAGAACTTTGGGTATTCTCACAATTTGGTTACTTGATACAGATTGTGACCTGGATCTTGTGGATATCCCAATCCCAGCCAATGATGATGGTAGAGGACCAATCTGATTGATCCTAAATAAATTAATTTTAGCAATTCGCACAGGTAGAGCATTGTAATTTTATAAAAAGTGAATAAACAAAAAAAAGAGAAGCTAAAACTAAGTTGGCTACTATTCCCAAATATTATAGAATGGATTAAGGTATATTTGTCTAGAAATACATAAATCTTCTTAATCAATGAAATAATCATTTCATTATTTTATTTTGTAGTTTGACTGATGATAGTGAAATAATTGAGAAGTCAGTCATTGAACCAAAATCATTTAAAAAAGAAAAATTAATCTTTATATAGAAAGGGTAATATGAATATTGTACAATTTCCTATTAACATGCTGAATTTTTTCTATGAGATATCCAGTGTGGAAGTAGGTCAGCATTTTTATTGGCAAATAGGGGGGTTCCAAGTTCATGCATGGGTACTTATAACTTCCTGGATTGTAATTGTTGTATTATTAAGTTCAACTACTTTAGTTGTTCAAGACCCACAAATTGTTCCAAACGGAGCTCAAAATTTTGTGGAATATGTTCTTGAATTTGTTTGGGACTTGGCTAGAACTCAGATTGGCAAAGAAGAATATGGTCCTTGGTTTCTTTTATAGGAACCATCTTTCTATTTATCTTTGCTTTAGTGTGCTTTTCCCCTAGGAAATTTCTCGATTACCTCATGGGGAATTAGCCACGCCTACAAATGATATTAATACTATAGTAGCTCTAGCTTTTCTCACATCAATAGCTTATTTTTATGTAGGTCTTACAAAGAGAGGTTTAGGCTAATTTGGTAAATATATTCAACCAACCCCAATACTTTTACCGATTAACATATTAGAAGATTTTATGAAACCTCTATCACTTAGTTTTTGACTTTTTGGAAATATATTAGTTGATGAATTAGTCATTGTCATTCTTGTTTCCTTAGTACCTTTGGAGGTACCTATACCTGAAATGTTCTTAGGATTATTTACAAGTGGCATTCAAGTTATAATCTTTGCAACTCTAGCCGCAACTTAAATAGGAGAATCCATGGAGGGTCATCATTAATTTAATTAATTAGACTTAGTCTTTTAATTCAAATTAATAATAATAATTTTCTCATCTATAAAACATTAAATTTTCTTTCAATTTTAATTTTCCCTTAATTATAGTCATAAATGAAAATACTGAATCTCTAAGATCTTAGTAGAAAGATTAAGGATCACCTCACTTATCGATAAAATTGATAGATAGAATCGATCATATTTGTAGATTCATATCTACATTAATAAGATTAATAGGTTTACTAATGGGAATTAGTTTAGTAAACTATGTGTGTATCCTGGTTTCAAAAAATGACTCAAAGGGATACATACGTTTTATGTACACAGTTTGTTCATATATTCTATCTCTAATTCTTTAGAGATAGAATATTTCATCTTAAAAAGAATATAATATAAGGGTAGAGGATTTATCTATTTTTTATTATATAATTTTTTAATACGATTTCGTCAAATCAAAATTGAGTTGTTCTCAAAGAAAAGATATTGTTTTGTATTTGAATGTGGACAATCAAATCAATAGATAAAACTATCATATTATCTATGATTTATTAATCTAAGAGGAGATTACCATGAATCCTTTGATTTATGTTGCTTCCATTATTTCTTTTGGATTATTCATAGGCATTGCTTCTATTGGACCTAGCATTGGTCAAGGCACTAGTAATGATGCACCATGTCTAATAAAAGCAAAAAGTTCTATCAAACTCGCATAATTTTTTTTATGTGACAATGCTTATTATTTTGAAGGACTTAACTATAATTTTTTGAGTGTGTCACAACTAAACAATTCAGGTTGTAAGGTTGAGTTTGAAAATAAGATTGCTAAGATATATAATACATATATAAAACTAATTGGAAAAGGTGATCAAACTAGAGATAATCTATTCTACCTTGATATAGAGGATGCTACTTGTTTAATTGTAGAATTTGATGATGTCTGGCTATGGCACAAGAGGTTATGTCATGTTAATTTTGATAACTTGGTTAATATCAATAACATGAGAAGAGTTAGAGGTTTTTCTAAGTTGAAGAAGCCTAACAATATAATTTGCAAACAATGTCAATTAGGAAAAATGATAAATTCAAGTTTCAAGTGTAACACTCATACTTCTAAAGGAATACTAGAGATTGTTACTGACCTGTGTGGACCAATTGAAGTGCAAAGCTACAAAGGAGATAAGTACATTAAGCTTCTTGTTGATGATTATTCTAGAATGATGACAATTATGTTTCTGAAATGAAAATCTGATGCTTTCCAAATGTTTAAGTGGTACTTAGCAAGAATTAAGAAGGAAATAGGTAAAAGTCTAAAATGTCAGAGATTTGACAGAGGAGGAGAATTCATATCAAATGAGTTTGAGATGTTTTGTAATGATAGAGGAATCAAAAGACAGACATCTACTCCTAGAACCCATCCACAAGATGGAACTATTGAAAGGAGTAACAAGCCTATAATGGACTATGGTAAGACACTCATGATGGAGAAAAATGTTACTTTGAAATACTAGAGAGAAGATGTAAGTACAGTTGTCTATACCTTGAACTATGTGCAATTCAAGAAAGGTACTCATTCAACACCTTTTGAACTATGGTAAGGATACTCACCCAATGTAAAATGTTTTAAGGTATTTGGAAGCAAGTGTTATATTCTCAATGATTTTAGAAATGGTAAAATAGATGTAAAAAGTGAAGAAGGTATATTGCTTGGTTATTCCACAAGAATTAAATCTTATAAGTATTTAAATAATAACACTAACAAAGTTGTGGTAAGTACAAATGTGAAATTTGATGAATATATAGAACTATATGAGGTTGAACCTATGAAGGAACTAGAACAATAAAAATAATTTGTATGATTTTATGAAGCTATGCCTATTGATGAAGATGTTTTTAATCAAGTTACAAACCAACAACAAGTTTTAGTAATTGTCAAGTCACATACTATGAATGTTGAGTTGCATTCAGGAACCAAGCCTCATTCAAGTATTGAGTTACAAAATGAATTTGAGGCACATTCTAATTTTGAGATTAGTTTAAATGACATAGATGTTGAACTACCAGATAGAGATGTACATAGTGATTCAGAAGTTGAGAGACCAAGTGGAGAAACTAGAACAGAATCAAGATTTTCTAAGTATGTCAAGAGACATCACCCTGTTACACAAATCATTAGAGATAAAGATGCTAGGCCAATGACAAGAAACAAGTTGAGAAATGATACATGTTTGTTGAGCATGCAAGAACCTAAAACTATGAAAGATGCCTTAGAGGATGTGAACTAGAGTAAAGCCATGGAAGAAGAGATTGAACAACTGAGAAAAATAAAAACATGGAATCTAGTTCCTAGACCAAAAGATAAAAATGTGATTGGTACCAAGTGGGTATACAAAAAAAAGTTAGATGAAAATGATGAAGTCACAAGGAACAAGCCAAGATTAGTTTGTCAAGGATATGCACAAGAAGAAGGGATAGACTATGGAGAAACATTTACCCCTATTGCAAGACTAGTAGGAGTAAGAACTCTGCTTGCTTCCTCAGCATACAAAGGTTTCAAAGTGTACCAAATGGATGTTAAGTCTACATTTCTGAATGGTATATTAGAGGAAGAAGTTTATATAGAATGACCATAAGGATTTGTTGATGCAAACAACAAGAAAATGGTATGTAGATTACACAAAAAATTATATGGTTTGAAACAAGCACCAAGAGCGCGGTATGGGAGGCTTCATAATTATCTTGTGAAGATTGGATTTGAGAGGATTGATGATAACACAAATCTGTACTTGAAGATAGAGAAAGGAAAAGGTATTTCACTATTTGAATTTTTTGTTGATGATATCATATTTAGAGGTCAAAATATTTAATGTAATCCTTTTGCAAATGAAATGAAGAAATAATTTGAGATGTCTATGTTTGGAAAGATCAAGTTATTTGTGGGTTTGCAAGTACATCAAATGAAATATGGTGTATACTGAGATTTTTTAGATTGGAGGATTCCATGCCAGTAAGTACACCTATGGTAACAAGACATAAAGTACATTTGAGGTCATTTTTAAACCAATTTTTTTGACCATTTATTAGATTGGTCGAACTATGGAAAGGGAAAATATGGTTTTTTTAAAAATCTACGCCTGTGTTGGTCAAAATTTTGACCAACAGAGCTTAATATGTAAAAAGGGAAAATGTCGCCCATTTCATTGTATTCTATTCAGCTTCAACGTACACGTGGGAGTTGAAGTTTAGGGCATCTCTTCTAAATTGGTCTGTTGTTTTTTTCCCCTGTCAAATCTCGTTTCTAAAGAAATTTGTTCTTCAAACGTGTCTTGGGTGGTTAGTTTTATGGTGAGAGATTTTCATTCAAGCATTCAGTAACACAAATTTTCATTTTATGGTGAGAGATTTTTTTTGTAATCGTAAGCAAAGCTCTATTGAGTTCTATAAATACCTAGATAGAAACAAAAGGCTTTTTCAAGGTTGAAGCCATTAACAACTATAGCCACCTTTCCTGAGGTGAAATAATCATATGTAATGGCTAGGGCCTATATTATGCTTTTTGGGTCATTGAGATGGAGGCTTTCACATGCTTTGGAAGATGATCTTTGTTTCAGGAGGATGAACCGAATATGGCTTCCAAGTCAAATTCTAGGTTGGTGGGAGATAGATCCTCCATTTTTAACATTAGTTTTCTTCCACCCACTTAGACACCTTTCATTAAAAACCATATATTGAGGGCATTTGGTAATGGGGTTGCATTTAAAACTTTTTATGTTGACAAATCGAGAGGGATTTTGTGTGCTATTTATTTCATCCCAACAAAGGGACTCAATTTTCCACATCAAGCACTAGGTTTTTAATGGTGTTGGTATGATTATGCAAGAATGGTCTCTTTATTTCCAATATTTGAGTTTTAGTGATAGGTTTGTGCCTTTCTAGATTCAACTTCCTAACCTAGCATTGAAATAATAAGAACATGAGATGATTGAGTTTATAACTTATCAAATAGACATCTATTTAAAGTGGACTCTTTGTTCTACCATGACACATCATTTCTAATTATAGTGTACTATGTTGGATATGAATTCCCCTATTTTGGAGAAAATCATATTATAATCTGAACTTGGCTTTTGGGATCAGACCATCTTTATTGAATCACATGTAAATGTTTGTCACAATTTCTATTCTTAGGATATACAAATGATATATGCACTTTTGAATTTTCTGGCCAACTGACTAATCTACAGTTATATTTTAATGTTGTTATTCAGTAGATGGAGAAAAGTTCTATTAATTCTACTCTTCCTCCATTTTTACTTGTGGATCAAAATATTTCTTTGCCTGTCAAGTTGTCTTTAGTTTCTATTTCTTCCCCTGTAAAGATTTCTCCAAGAAGTTCATTTAAACTGATCATCACCACTTCGATTATTATTTTTTGCTATCATCCATCTTCTATTAAGATCTGTAGTCATAACATGCACTCATTTCTTTATCTAGATTTTGTTTCTTCATTGTTTTCTAATCTTCATGCAGCCATGTTTTTTAAATCTCTCCCTTGATTTTCTCCCTTGGTTCTTATATATCTGTGATTTTTAAGCCTTCCTCACTTTTCTCCATGAAATAGAATGCTTGTCCAACCATACTTTTTTATTCTAGAAAACCTAGAGACGTATTTAGGAGGAAAGTTCAATATGCTCACCTATTCTAAAGGTGGATTTTTGACGCCTAAATAATTTTGTGAAGGAGAGTTTTGATATGTCTAGGGAGGAAAATTTTGAGCAAAAAAATCCTCAAAGTAAAAAATTAAAAAATTATTCTCTTCTAGTGGAAGAGAGCTTCCTGTAATTATGTCTCATTCTGTATACTTCCCAAGAGAGCTTCTTTTATTTGTATTTTTTTTCTTTGTGCTCTTTCTCTGAGCTTCCTATTGACATGACTACTTTGGTGATCTGGCTATTATTGTAGCACTACAAAATGTCTTATAGTGTTTTTCATTTCCTTAAATAATAGGCAATTAGTTCATGATTTCATCATATCTCATAGTGGAACAACTCCAAGAATCTTGGGTAAATTGCTTGCTATAAGACTTTCTCATATAGGACACTCAATAATGTGGGCTAAGTGGTGGGCACAAAGAGGAACAAGAAAGGACCTTTGCAAGTGTAGGTGTAGTAGAATTAAAAAATGAAATTGAAGTGCTCTCATATATTCACCAAGAATCTAGTCAGGAAAATTGGCTTTTGCTTTGGGGATGGAGAGAAAATGCTTTCTTATGACTATGTGCCTAATTTGGTTGTGCTTCTCATTATTTTTTGTTACATTGATCATAAATTAATGTTATTTCAAATAACTACAAAGTTACTAAGAATTACATTCAAACGAATTTGTATGTAGTACTCAATTACATAATATGGCTATTTTTCTCACTATTTTGAGTTACATTGATCAGTAATTAATATTATTTCGAATAAAATAAAGAGTTACTCAAAATTACATTCAGTTAGAATTATTTGACATTTTGGGACTGATTTTAATGTGATACTCACTAGGTTGAAATGCCCCCAAAAGTTGTATAAGTTGGAGAATGTCATAGTTATAGAAAGCTGAAGCAACTACATTGTTCATTGTATATATAAATAGCTACGATGTTGCCATGATGTCATGGCTTCTAGGAAAAGCTCACAACAAGATGGAAGAGACTTCTAATTGAGAGGTATCATTTAGCTTAATATAGATAAGCCTTTTTGGATGACCATTCCTTTCTTTTCAGTGTTCGCAGCTCATTTTTAGCAGTTACACTTGACAATGAAATTTTGGTCCAGGATATGAAAACTTTTTTTGTCAAAACTTTTTATTCTAGTATTAATTAACTATCAATTTAGTTAGAGAACTCTATATTTTTAACTAGTGGTAGAGACATATATCTCTTCATTGAACCCATGTTTAGATGATGACTATTTCTATGCAATGGCATAAACTTTGACACTACAACTTAGGAAGTTAATCCCAGTCAATCATAGGGCATTCAAAAATCATTCCTTTGCTATGCTTGTAGGAAAGTTTTTTCTTTAAAGATCTATTTTAAATTTTTATCTTAACCAACAGAAGGCATATGTGGATTCTAATTGAATTTCATTACTATTTTTGAACTATTCTAAATCAATCTTTTTATACAAAATAGTGAAATTTCTTCTGAAAGTGCTATATAAATGTAGTTCCCACAAATATAAGACCCACCCATTAAATAAGTTTGTTTTCTTGCAGTCTGCTATTTGATTTTTAGAAATTCTCATAATCTTTATAATTGGAGGGATTTTGATATCTCTATTTAGTTCATATCTGGGCTTTCAGTATGTTTTTTGATACTATGCACATGGAATAGTGATTTTTTGGCTAGACGTGCTGAAAACATTGATTTGAATCTTCAACCAATATGGGGTATCCCTAATTCAATCTATTTTTACAACTTGAGATTGTGTCTAGCATGTAATCTTTGTGGAGATATTTTATGTCTTATTCATAACAAGGATTTGTGGATCCCCATTTAATCAATTTTTTGTTCTTCATTTTGTTTTTTGTAATAATCTACAACTGTCTATACCTGGAATGCCTAGATTTCTATTGAAAATCAACAAAAATAAATAGCATGGAAGTTCCATTGAAAATCAATATTAGTGATTCAAACAAATCCTTTGGGTTCTATAGTATCAGTGGGCCTTTAATTTCATGTTTTTCTTAGTAAAGTACTTGGTGAGGACTATCATATTTAGATCTAAGAATGTCTCTAACATTGATTTTGGCAAGCTAGTTGCATCATTGAATTTGGTCAGTATAGACTCTTGTAGAAGTATAAGTGTCCCATAGATGATGGAATCTCTCTTGGAAGATTCTTTTCAAAATTTGGTTACTTAGGGGTTTAATAAACTTCAAACATTGGAGAGGATTTTCCAACCTCCGTTCCATATTCATTTAGTTTTACTTTTTTTGTGTTACATGGTACACATAAACAATGACATTTTGGTTGGAAATGCTGAAAATAAATTATCTATATAGGGAAATTCTAAAATAGACCTAAAAAAATCAAGGAATTGATTTGGTCTTGGAGGACTTGGGAATTTAATTTTTTAGAATTCCTGCACCAATATATAGGGTGGCAGTAGAGACATTTGGATGTAAGATTGTCTCAGAAAGTGCAAAGCAAGCGGGTTTTGCTATCTACATTTGTGAAAAATCAATGAGCCTTGTATACATAATAACCTTTCCTATGAAATTTTGGTTGTCTATGGTGGATGCTTCCAATATACAATATATTTTTGACTGGAAAAATTTAGTAGTATCCTACAACACAATTTGTATAACTACGAGGACAAACAATTAATTTCTCATATGACAATATCTAGCATGAAGTGTTGAATATAAGGATATGCATTTAATAATTTTGGAAAATGTAGAAAAAATAGATCAAAATCTCGTGTGATGCCCACCAATAGTTGGAACTCTTCAATAATTTTTGGACAAAAACTTTAGCCCATAAGACAAAGTTATGGTTTTAAAAGTGAATAACTTTGGTCTAACTTTTGAGCTTTGAATCAATGACTGATTTGGGTGCAACTAGATGTCTAATCCTTTGTTGAATCTGCCAATCATCCTTTTATCATGGACTTGTGCTTGGCTAAGCTTTATTGTGACAATACTTCAATTTGACACGCTTGGCTCACCACAAACATGTCATCTAAGTGTAACTCATACATTCAAGCATTATGAAATCATTCTATATAGGAGTTATACTAGAAGACAACTCAGATTGGATGATAAGTTGCTTTCCCTTTGAACTACTGAGGTGATTTGTCTATTTGATTTTTTTGTGTTGTTTTTCTGATACATCATATGTACAAATATGTCCATTGGGTTCATTACATCTAGTTCAATGGCAGTAGATCTTCAACTATAGTTTTTTCTAAAAAAATTACATGTATTTCAGTTGGGTACGAAGCTATTATGAGCAAGCTTTAGGAGGACATGCCTATGAGATGATGGTCTATATATGTATCAGCCTAAATGTATTCTTGAAGGCTTAATAATAAAAATTGATTTATAAGCTTCCTGATAGCAATTGACATTTAGTGTTACTACCTAATTTACATGTGGCATCTATCCCACCTTGTGTTTTTGCAATGAATTTTTGTACCCCATGTTTCGATGTTGATTTTTGCTCTCTATCCCCCCAATTTTTGACTTCTTGCATGCTATTTTCATTTCAAACCCTTATAATTATTTAATTCAATGTCACAAGGAATTCTTGTTAAGGCACATCTACATCCTTGATCCCGATCCTTCCCTCAACTCCATATCCACATTTTTAGCTAGAGTTTGTTTTGAAAATTTTACATGCATTCCAGTAGAGTATGGAGTTACTCTAAGTAAGCTTAATGAGGAGGACACACCTATGAGAGAGTGGTCTATATATGCATCAACCTGAATGTGTTATTGAAGACTCAATAATAGGAATTGATTATAAGCTTCCTAAATATAGGTGATATTAAGTGTTACAACCAAATCAACTAGCAATAGCTATCCCACATTGTGTGTCTCCAATGAGTTTTGGTCCCCCTTGTTGTGATGTGGTGTTATTCTATTTACTTTCCTAATTGTTGAATTACTACATGCTATTATTATATCAAGCACTTATAATTATTTAATTCATTGTCACCAAGAAATCTTGTTTTAAGGAAAAGGAACATCCCCAACCTTGTTCCTATTCCTGCCCCCATCTCCATCTCTATATTTTTTTGTGACAATATTTTTATAATATAGTCATTTCCTTATTCATTTATTTGCATGCTGATGCAGAGCATCCACAATTAAAACTCATAATGACTTCTAGTCCCATCTATGACATTGAGGTCTCTCTCCTATCCTAAATCATGAACATGTTTCCTTGTGAAAGGTTCCTTCAAATAATCACAATCTCATTTAAAGCTTCTTTGATTGATTCATCATTCAGACACCAAACCTAATTAACATCCATCTCTGATTGCATGAATGTATAATTGGTTACCACATTCTACCCTTTTCATTTGTGTTTGCATCTCCCCAAGTCTGATTACTCTCACACAACCCTTCACAATGCAACCTGCTTCACAAGTTCACATCCTATCCTCTTCCCAAAACCAACTAGGATCTTTCTCTAACCCTTCCAATTACATATTCTATCCACAAGTTAGAATTTCACCATGCCTAACCACTAGTGTCAACTCACTTGATAACCTATGACTATCTCTCTCTTACATATTCCAACACTCCTAATGCATTTTGCTATAGATCATTGACTTGGCTCAACCACCCTACACCTTGACCAAACCACTCAACATCCAAACTCCTAACTTGATGTTTGAACAACATAACAATTACTTGATGTCATGATGAGTATAGTCACCTTGCACATTATCTAGATAATCACATCTAATACCCTTATCTTTGTGCCACCTTCATCCCAAGTATTGGAGCACTATGTTTACCCTTTCCTCATGCCTTGCCCACACTCAACTCACTTTACATATCATAGACAATATTAGTATACATAAAATAGAGACAAATAACCAAGCTATTTTCATATCTGAAAGTCAACCAATCTTGTCAAATGCATTTCCCTGGCCTTATCCTATGGCTTACAAACCCCTCCAAGCACTTTGAATCACTGAAGACACTTTTCCTTTGATCTTCCTTAGTCTCCAAGTCCCACTTCATCTATTCATAGTGATTAAATCCCTCTATCATCCTGTGACAACCAAAATCTTTTTTTTTTCTATCACTTTCACTAAGGACTTCTAGTCTTATCTCTTGATAGTAAGGTCTCTCTCCTTTCCTAATTCATCAACACCTTTCCTTGTGAAAGGTTCATCCAAATAATCACTACCCAATTCAAAAATTATTTGACTAAATAAAATAGCAAACTTGATTAGAGTCCATCTTTGATGGCATTAATGGCTAATTACTCACTACATACTATCATCTTCATTTGTGCACATAGTGCACCTTATACCCTTCAAGCAGCATATATATGTTGATAAAATCTTTCAGTATGTTGATCAAGGCATGCCCAACATGCTATCTTGTTGTTGTTTATCATATTTTATTAATGTAGTTTATAATCACATAATTACTAACACTCATCTCTATTTCTTGGGCTATAACATGTCTTTGTCTTGATAAATGATAGTGAAGTTAGACTCTTTGTGAAACATGTTTCACCACTTTAAGAGTCAGCCAACATAAGCAACATAGCATTATATTACAAAGATATCTCTGGAAGAAAGTGCCTCTTTGAAGGTGAGTTGTCCATCATCATAGACTCTATCTTGCATAAATCAAATGCCAATATGACATAACTAAACTTGCCTTGAGTGCGGAGATCTAAAGCTGATTTGGATTGGCCTTTGGACTATGATTAGTGGTCATTATTGATTTTTTTCATACACCTTTGACATCAAGACAATTATTGCCAACAATCTTAGACAAAAAATTCCTCTTGACACCAACGACAACAATATTTCCAACATGAATCACATACTCAACAAAACTACAAACATGGTTGAGCCTAGTGACATTAGCAAGAAGGATTGTGATATGTTGTTTGTGCTAGCAATAGAGATGCCATGTTTTTTTATGCAATTTTGTCTATATAAATATATATGCTTTGTGTAGAGTGATGTTGTGACTATAGTAATACAAATCTCAAAAAAATATTACATCGATATGTTTGAGAGATTTCACCAGGGCTTATATGCTGAACCCAGACATCTAAAAAATTTTGGGTATGGGCATCAAGAGAAGCTAACTCTTCAAAAGAAGAGGCATATAGAACAATAAAAATTTACTTTTTTTTGACATTTCAACAGAATTGAGAATATTCAACAATGATACAAGAACATGAATCTTAATAGATATCAGTAGGGTAGTAGAGCCAAGCCTAACTAATACCATGTAGCATGATGCAATAAAAAGCTAAGTGGAACTCCAAATCTAATCCAAACGACATAAGATACAGTGAAAAATTAATCACATTGAAAAACTTCTAATATATCTAGCTAAGTTGTTTATTAAATGCTTTATTTAATTTTTTACCCTCTATATTTTTATTTTATGATTTATTTATTTCATTAACCTAGATATTTTTATTTTATGCAAGTGTTTTATTTTCCCTTACAAAGAGATTCACATATATGTCCAAATGAACATGCACGTGTGTAAATTGTAAGGGTGAAAATTAAATAATTTTTCATCTCCAATTTGCCCTCAATTTGATATGTGTGCCTCAAATAATTCACATGGCTTGTCTATGCTTCCATAGTTTGTAGTTTTTTCTACCAGAGAAGTTCCAAGTAAAACATCGCAAAATTCATTTATTCATGTACTTTGATGGATATCTATAACCTGTTCCAAAGCTCCCACTTCAGCATGTATAGGTAGTATGCTGGTAAAGGTTGTGGAATTTGCTTGTGAATGTGTCTAGAGGCATTTTGTCAAATCTAATTTATGCATATCCTAAAAATCATTGTAAGCAATGACAACATTTCTTTGAGGCATCAAATAAAAAAGATAACATACCTTGTGTATGCTTTGAGGGATGTCCATGCCCTTTTCCAAAATTCCCATTTTGGCACAGGCAAGTAGAATGATAGCAAGGATTGAAAATTCATTACACCTACCAACTGAATTTTGTCAAATATAAAAGTATGCATGCATATGTCCATGCATTTGTTTGTATTTTCAATAAATCCATGTTGTTCATATTTTTCAATCATGGCTTACCATGAGACCACAATTTTTGCAGGCTTTCTATAAAACAGTTCACATACCTTGTCTATGCTCCACATTTTGCATGTTTCCTTCACTTGGTACAATTATCTATTGGATGAATGACATAGTTTTTTTTAAAGTAAGTCAATTAAGGATGAAAATATACCTAAGGTCATTTTTCATGCATATGAAGGCTATAATAAATTTCTATTTATGTATTTTGTTTTCTATGCGGCACATTTGTAAATCTTATATTTGTTACATTGGTGAGGTTTTACTCAGTATTTATTCTCTCAGTTATTTTTTATTATTTTTCCTTTTGTTTTTGTCAAAAGATCAATAAATTCTTGAACGGTTTTGTAATTCAAAGTTGTGTGATTTTGTAGTTGACCAGGCTTTTTATGTTGTTCTGCAGAGCTAGGTTTTAAAAAAGTTCATCAATGGATGGCAAGAAGGCATTTTTTCCATTTATTACATTGCACTTTGAAACCTATTGATCTATAGACCATTTCATTTGTTTCAAATTTCAGTTCTAATAAGGATTGGGGCTTTGTTAATCTATGTTGAAATGTGTACTAGATGATTATGTGGGATTGAAATTTTGAACACAATTTTGCAGTGTGGTTCTGTTTCCAGTTCCAATAACTTTCTATATCACCTGGTGGTTTATTTAGTTTGTCAATGGTTTCTTTAAACCAATATATGTGAGGTTGGGACTAAACATATTTGTTATGCTTCTCAAATTCCTCTTCCCTAATGTCAATTTTCAAGCCTGGACTTAATGAACAAATTTGTTACAAGTAATGTTGTATTGATTTTTATATGTTATGTGCTTTGTGCTTGCAATATAAATGTGTGTGGGTAGATACAATTTCATCAATATACATATATGTTAACATTTATTTATAAGTTCTGTTCAGCTAGATGAGTTATTGCTTTCAGTGAACTCCTTGATGCACTTCTCATCTACACACTATAGGAGCTGAAGATTAGCCCAACACTTCATGATCACCTGCAAGAACACAAGAAACCCTCCACGAGAGTATGCAAGAAATGATCTTGCTTGGTATCATGATCTATTTTAATATAATGCTTAGCGGAATGTGTCTATTTTGTCCATTTTGATTTCTATTTATTTGGTGTTTATTATTTGTGATTTGGGTTTCATCATGACAACATTGATGAGCGTATCCTGATTAGTCTCTAAGTTTATGGTAAACATGTGTGAAAACTATGAGAGGTGCAAAATATGTTATTCATTGTGATAGACTATTTCTAACTCATCTATGTTGTTTCTTGCTATTGTCAAGCAGTCTTTGTTTTCCTTGAGACCATGAACAAAATTATCTGCCATTTTTTCAGTTCCTGATTGGTGCAAATATACCTACTTTTATATTGGAGTTCCTGATTGACTGCTCTTCAACTTCTTCCATGTATGATGTAGATTGATATCTTAGCTACTAGTGAAAATAGTTCTAAATGATGATTTATCCATATTTGTGATTCTCTAATATGAGTACTTTCCTTCATCTAGGAATGATTGCTCAATACTAGATGTCATGCTAAGGATCCTTCATCATTTGATCATGGATAATCTTGTGATGGTTATTGCTTTAAAGTTTACATGGTGACTAGTTTGAAGATGTCATGCCAACTATCTTTTTCAATAGTTTACCCATACAACATAGAATGTCTAATGTTGATGAAAATGAAGATGTATAGAATGTTCACTATCCTTCTTAAAGGGGATCATCAAATGGAACTAACCCTTATTCTTCCTAATGCAATTAGGGAAACCATATTATTTTTAAGACTTCATGGCATTCCACATTTTATTCTTCTACTAACATATATGTGCAGATACTTTTAATTATTTGAACTTCTACTGCTATTGTTGTTCAAGGATTGCCACCCCTTGATCACAAAGTGCACAATTGTTTAATATTATTGGTTTAAGTATGGGGACATCATAGACTCTGCAAGCCCTAGGCAGGTAACCAATTGCGATACATTGGTCAAAGTGCTTCTGTAGTTAAATCAAAGAATAAAGTAGATAGAAATATTCATATGTTATGATGAGGCTTGTGAAATTACAAGCATGACTGGTTCCCCTTGTGACAATGTCCATCTACCTGGAGCACACATAGATCACATCTAATTCATATTTCCTTTTATATCTTACTAAAGAGCATATATTTCCTCGAGAAAAACATTGTTATACATTAATATGTTTCAATCTTTTAGTCATCTTCATTAGTTGATGCATTAATCACATTAGTCATTGCTATCAAGATTAGTCAAGGCATGCTGCTAATAGCACATAAGTAACTTTCACCTCGTGACATCTCTTTGAGGCATTTTGCAAATAATTAAGATAAACTGTCTATGACTCCACATTTTGCAAACATCTAGGCCTTCTAAAAATTATAGGATCATTTTAGTTAGATTTGAAAACATTAATCAACAATTTCCATATGTGCAGATATAAACATTAACTACAACATGTCCAATTTATTTATAGATATATTTTCCTGTGAAGAAAAAGCATGCCTAACAATATGAACCCAAAAAAAAATAATGAGACAATGACTACATTGTGGGCCTAGTTCTGAAGAAAACCTAATAAATGTTATTTTCCTTGCAAAAATTGTAAGGGCTTAAAGAATCAAAGAATTCTAATCACAACAGCCCAGAGTCATTGTAGGCAACATGGTCACGTTGAAGGGGGCCACAATTTTTGTCTATTTTTGAATGTGGATTTCCTACTGGAGGAACATGGAGGTGTGAATATCCAATCTAAGGATAACACTTCCATGGAAGAAGATGATAATGTGCTAGAGGACATGATTGAAGAAGATGGTATTGGGGTAGGTGATGAAGAGGCTCACAATGATGGTACTAGCAAATCTGATAATGATGATGATGATTGTTTTGATATACCTTTACTTGAGAAGGCACACAAGCCCTTATATGAAGGCTCCCAAACAACTCTACTCTCAGCTATAGTGTTGTTGGTGAACTTAAAGGTTATGAATGGTATATCCAATGTAGCAATGTCACATATGCTAAGGTATGCCATTTTTGTCATCTTTAATGTTAGCATACAATTACTATTCATTATATTAACAATGCATATTTGTTGTTGTAGGTTGATTAGTGAGTTTTTGTTACCACCATCAAACATTTTGCCTCGTTCGTATTGAGAATTATCTAACATTATGAATCAGATTGGAATGAAGTATCAAAAAATACATGCATGTCCTAATGATCACATTATATATCATAAGCAACATGAATTTGCAATAGAATGCCCTGATTGTCATATTAGTAGATATTGGTTAGATCAAAGAACCTAAAAGGGGCCTCATAAGGTTCTTTGGTACATTCCCATTATTCCACATCTTCAATGATTATTCAGGTGTGCTAGCTTGGCACAATTTATGGATTACCATGCATGCAATAGAAGTCAAGATGACATTATGTGAATGCCTAATGATGGTTCTACATTTAAAGAGATAGAAGAAACATGGTCACACTTTAAAGAAGAACCTCATAATCTGAAGCTTTCATTGGCAACAAACGATGTCAATCCATATGGAGATATGAGATTTGTTTACTCAGTGTGGCCTATTTTTGTTATTAACAATAACATTCCTCCTTGGATGTTCATAAAGAGGGAGCACATAATGTTGTCAATGATTGTGCCAGGTATTTTTTTCATTTTATAGTTATCTAAATTAATTTATAAATAGTGCATGAAAATGGTCATAATAATTATGTAATGTTTATGTTCAATCAATTACTAGGTAAGTACCAAGTCAAAAATATGAACGTGTATATTGAGCCCCTAATTGATGAGTTGTTGAAGTTATGGAATGACATCTCTAGACCGATAGGACATCAAAAATTTTAATTTCATGCAATGCTTGTATGGAATATACATGATGCCCATGGGCTAACTCATTTTTGTGGTATGTTATATTGTTAAGATCGCATATTTTTGGCCTGTTATAGTTCTTACACATTGCTATCATATGCTAAAGTTGTGCATGATAATTGTACATGATCCAACTGTACATAATCTTTTAGGTCTTCAAACAAAAGAAAAATCCACATGTCCAGTTTGTGGTCCGAAGATGAAATCTTGTATTCAAGAAGTTTAGGAAAGCAGGTGTTTAATGAGTTTAGGCACTTTCTCCACATTAATAATAGGTATCAAATTGCCAAAAAACATCTTTTTAATGGGAAAGAAGAGACATCATCAAGGCCACGAAGAATGGCACCTCATTTATGGAAGTTGGAATATGATCAACTAAATCGTCAAGGTAATGTCCAATTTGTTGTCCAAAGTTTAAAATTTGTATTTCTATAGTGTCTAATATTTAGTAATGCTATAATTGATGCTCATGAAGGTCATCAAGGCATCAATGACCAACTTACTAGAAGAATGAAAAGTTATCCTACTCAATTTAGTAGGTTACCATACTATGAGGATCTCCCAATCATGCATTTGTTTGATGTTATGCATATTGGAAAGAATGTAATAGAGATAATATGGAAAATTTTGGATGGAAGGCATGATGGAGAACAAATTGCCAAAAATTGTACTGACATTCATGAATCAAATCATGCACTAAAAGCTTTCATTGAATCAAATAGCAATGGAGAGCACATAAATACAAGTGCCCTTCCTTGGTTATTAATGGAGCAGCAAAGTGATACATTAAAAGAAGTCATAAAAAAATAAAAATTTCCAATAGGATTTGCTGCAAATATAAGCACTCTTTTATCAAAGAAAGGTGATTTTGGGCCAGGGTTGAAAACACATGATTGGCAAACCTTCGTCAAGGTAAGTCATGTTCTCTATTTATAGTATATTTGTAAAATTAAATGTACTACCTATTGCATTATTTAATAATATATTAAAATGATCATTTTTTAATGATTGCAGTACATCCTACCTCTATCCCTTCCACACCAATTTAACAATAGTATTAAACAAGTTATATATGATCTTGAAAAATACACGAGGTTAGAAGTGATTTTTCTTAGATTTGTAGCTTTTTATCTTAAATCTATTGTATAATTTTATTTCAAATCTCATTTATGTTTTTTTACGTGTTGAATCTCTTTTAGGTGGTTATCATCTAAAGAAATTGATAAAAAGGATATAAAATATTGAAAGAGAAAAATTCCATAGCTTATGTGTGAAATGCAAAAGTGTTTACCTCCAACCTTTTTCAATGCTCAAGAACACTACCTTATACATCAAATTAAGGAGATTGAATTGTGTGGACCTATACAAACTAGATCAATGTGGATGGTTGAGACACACTTGAAATTTATGAAGAGCTTGGTTTGACAGAGAGCATTTCCTAAGGGCTCTATGATAGAGGGATATCTGGTATACCAGACCACGGTGTACATTAGTAAATATCTTCCAAAGTTTGCAGCAGATATCCATGTAGATCGCATTTTGGATCCCAACTCTAATGAAAAATTGAAGGGGAGTACCTGACGGGGAAAGGTAGATTGAGGAGGGTGAGAGGTAATTATAATTTTTTTTTTGTAGTTTAATAATTCTTATTCATCATCAATATATGTAAGTTGTTTCTAACTAGTGTAATTGTCTTCTTTATAGTTGGTCATGAGTGGGATGCACTACATTTGTATATTGCAAACAATATTGATTGGATGATGGTATGGATTGAACAGTCTCAAAAAAATGGTCACTCATTAACATGGGATGGTGTTGCATCATTGGTTAAAGAAGCTCATCATAATGGAGATCCCAATGTTACACCAATGGTACTTGATCTAATATATGGCTTAAGAGATACAAAGGTGTGCATAAGATTACTAATCATGAGACATAAGTTAAATATCAACTCATAGATCGATGTAAATAATATTGACATGTTTGAATAATTGTAGGTCAAACACCACAAAGCTATGTACTACTATGGCTATAAATTTTGCACAAAAAAGTTAGACGAAACAAAGAAAACATGTGATTCCAGGATAAGTGCTATCTTTGTGGTCACCAATATTTTGTTTATAACTAACATACATCCTCAACAATTTGAAAATTGATACTATGGCATTTTGGATGATATACTTGAGTGCAACTTTAATTCATTCAAAATAGTTCTATTTGTCATCAAATGGTT
The DNA here is from genome assembly GCA_028749045.1 of Cupressus sempervirens. Classification (NCBI taxonomy): domain Eukaryota; kingdom Viridiplantae; phylum Streptophyta; class Pinopsida; order Cupressales; family Cupressaceae; genus Cupressus; species Cupressus sempervirens. The sequence goes on along the minus strand of CM053792.1, from coordinate 56,014,660 downwards.
CAATTTATGACTGAATCGAAATGATCTTGATAGGACTATTATTGAACATGACAGTGGATTTACTACATTTAATACAAGGTCATTTGAGCCAGTCAGAGATGATCCCTATGTTCTTCCAAGCCAATGTGAGCAAGTGTTTTACTTTGGTGTTCCACACAAGCCAGGTTGGTCATTTGTTGTTAGACATGACCCACGAGGAAGGCCAGTAAAGTATAATGTGATGGAAGAAGAAGATATTGAAGAAGCACAAGATAAAGTCAATGATTATCTGGAACGATAGTTATCCAGTAATGAAGAAGAAGAAGATGGTGATGATTTTGGTCATGTTGATGATAATGGTGATAATGATGATGATGATGCTAATGATGATCATGATCATGGTGATGAAGATGGTGATGGTGATGGTGATGATGGTCATGATGATGATGGTGATGAAGATGATGATGATGGCAATGAAGATGGTGGTGGTGATGATGATGATCAAAGTGACAAGTACGATGATGGTGATGATGATGATGATGATGATGACATGGATGAAGATCATGATGCTCAATGAAATGTACAAGTAGGATCAATGTCAACTATGATGGGGTCATGTACGACCAAATTTTTTTTTCCAAACCATACATGCAAATATAAACATTAAGTAGAACATGTCAAATATTTTTTTAGATATACACATTAGTTACACCAAATTTTTGGCTAACTTAAGACAAATGATTTACATATACAATCTACTTTATTATTAATATGTTTTTTTTATAAGTCTATTACTTTAATTTTGCTGGTGATTTCTAAGACTTACTAATTTTTTTTCACAGGGCGACATGGATGCACCGTCTCAGACACCTTCAGTAGAGGTAAACATTAATTATTATAAGTTTTAATGTTAATATAGAAACAAATGTCATATTATTATGTTCTTTTCTTTATGGATTTGTAGTTATTTTGATGAAATTTTATTGATATTTGATGTCACAAATGTAGGAAAAAGCTAGAATGACCGCTGATCAAATGCAATCTGAAATACTTGCACCATTTCTACATGACATCACCCTTAGTGCTGACCCTGTGTTCATCACCAAACAAATTAAACAAAGATACACTGATGAACTTGTTAACATTATCATCGAGGGTTACAGAAGCAAGGAGAAAGAGGCATTGATAAAAGAATTGGATTGTAGAATCCAATCTTTGAAGGTAAGCAATACTTTTACTAAAGCAATAATAGAAGTTCAATAGATGTTAATATTTTATAGTATCTTATGGATCATGATCTCTAATTTTATGTGTTCTTGTATATACATATGTGCCAATTGCGACATCATATGATGAACATGGTGAGGGTTGTCGTGCACAATCTTCTTGTAAGTCACACTTTCTTTGTTTGTTTTCATCAACATTATAACAGTTACCATTTTTTTGTGAACACTTCTAGCTAGTATCCCATTTGATCTTTATCCATTGAAAATGTCTTTGCTAACAATATTGTATTCTTCATCTCATGATGAAGTGTGGACTCCTCCTTTGGTTGCCGGTCCAGTATTTCTTGGTGCATTGTCAGAAACAAAGACCATGCAAACATCCTCATCTATGCCCACTAGAACTATTAAAACCTTGTTTTGCTATATTTTTTAATGTATTTCTACAAGTTGATGAATAGTGAAGTAGCATATCAGTGTTTAAATGATGTCTATAGAAGCCTGCATACACACAAACACATGCATACACACACCATGCATACATACATACATACATATATATACCCACACATAGAGAGACATGGAGACAGGCAGAGAGGTATTTCTACAAGTTGATAAACATCAAACTAGCACATTAGTGCTTAAATGATGTAAGAAGCATGCATGCCAACCATGTTCCAAAAAGACATTGTTTGTTTGCACTTCATGTCCAATACCACAATGTACCAAAGTATGCCTAATGCACCTTTATTTTCTTTTTCAACTAAATAATGATGGACTCCAATGATATCAAGACTTTTGAAGTCTGAAACCTTTCTGAAAAGTAAGATCATAAATCCAAATTATTGCCATGTTAACTATTATATCATCAATTGTGAATCTAAATCACAATTTTTACTTCTATTTTACTACAGTCTGTTGATGTCACCACCATAATGATTGATGTTCTTGCTATTGTACTGCTATTGCCTATCGTGATATATTTATTGCTGTTTTTATTATGCCATCATGTTATACTACTGTAACAATGCTGTCATGATATGGTCAAGAAATTTCTCTTCGCCTACTGTTATTTTCAGCAATTCCACAATAATGTAGTTTTTTTTACAATTCTTCTCATGTGAATAAAGTAATTAACTCTCTGAGCAATTTTAATACTGCCTATCTATGATTTTCATCAAAAACATCATGTCAAGTCCATAACCATTCCCAGATCTAAATTTTGAAGAGTTGTTGTAAACAACTACGACAAATAATTGCTATATATGTTGTTCTTTTACAATGTTTGTAGGCCCCAACCTATTAGAGGCACCAACTCCTAAGTGTATGTGCACCAACTCACTAGAAGTAGCAACTCCAACAACCCCTTGAAGCAAAGAACCAACTTCATTTAAGTCTAAAATTTCACCTTGACAATGTTGCTATCTTCAACAGATGAGGGACATTATAATCTATTTAAATCTTATACCTTCTTGCATTTTGCTTCTTCAATGATCTTCTGAAATCCACCTTTTATAATCTTTGTTAATAGATGTGCCTTTTTATATTTGATTCATATAAATCTGCCTTGTTTGCACTTATCCTTTCCCAAATCAGCACTTTTTATCCTTCAATATTTGCCCTTATTATCCTTTCAAATGTGCACTTATTCCTCTTATAAGTTTGCCATAGACATTATAAATCTGCATATAATATCTCTTGTTAGTTTATATGATATATCTTTATCATACACACTATGGTGCAGGGCACCTTAGCAAAGGGTATGTGGAGAGGGTCATTTGGTTTAATGATCTAGGAACATCAAATTTTGAATGTAACTGGACCAATGGTCCATTTTTTTAATTGATGTTTTGAAGACTAAACTATAAAGGCATGTATTGAAGTTAAGGGCATTGTAATGTTAACATGCACCTAGGAGGCTATTGAAAGGTCATTTTTTTGGGGGATCTAAAGGCCTAAAGGTCTAAAAAAAATGTAATATGGCCTCTTAGGCCAATTAAAAACTATGAAAGCACTAAAAGTGCTTAAAAGTTACAATTTTCCATATTGGCAATTTAGGCCTAGTAAAGCTTGTAAGGGTTTTAGGTGTCTTTGGAAGGGTTAGTGAAGTTATAAAACCTTTGAAAAGGTTAGTGAAATATATTAAAGGCATATATGATTGTAAGTTGTCGAAGTTGACATTTTATGTCAACTTAGACAACAAATTTTAGTTTATAACTAACTGGTAACAGTCAAATAACTAACTATTACAGGTAGACAATAGTGGGTGTTTACTATTGTTTGGTTATTTAGAAGGGAGTTGTCAATTTTTTGTGGGAGAAGTAGAGTTGGGGTGGTGAGACAAGGCATTGTGAAAAAAATTTAATAAATAAAATAATCCTGTTCTCTATAATTCAATCTCTGTCCCATGGAACAGTGATGGAACAAGGAGTTCCTATGATGTATCAAATGCATTTTGACTAATATTTAACGTGAAAACATTTTATTATTTTTGTTATCTTTTTCATGCATTCTTTTCATTTTCATTGTGGGTTGAGTAAGGAATAATAGACTCGTGCATTCAAACCAGTGACTAGTTAGGCATAGTCAACTGTACTTATTCTAAAGTTTCCAATGTAGATTATCTCCTACCACTTGTATTCATTGTTATTGGTGGGAGAGAATGAGGTTGTGATAATTTATTTGTACTATATTAACCAAATGCAGGAAAGTGGGAAAACTTGGTGTAAGTGCAATGTTGGATGGTAATTGTTGATGGAGGTCTAGCCTGGATTAGACACCAGTCTAATAGATAGTGGATCATTTCATGTTTGAAGATGTTTGGGGGGTGAATCCTTCATTTTGGGACATAAATTCAAGTGTTTATGCAATTAGTTTGGCCTGGAGTGATCTAGAATAGTCTTTTTGATCAAACCCTCATGGTATGTCCCTAAAATCAAGGGTTTAGTGGCTAGGCAAATGGGTATGGGATAAAGTCACAAAAACCTAAGAATCTATGGTTTTGAGACATTAGGAAAGATTGTTTCAGCCTTTGGAGTCACAGGGGTGAATGGAGATGTGGGTTGTTTTGTAAACGTGAGGAATTAGGCCTAGTGTGGATAGGCTAGGGGTATTGGATCTTGGGTATGGTCCAAAGGAGTTGGTTTTGAAACTTAGGGAGGATTTTTAGATCCCAAAAGGGTATCAAAAACACATTTGAGTTTCCCTGGTGATTTGAAAAGTTGGAGGAAAACCCAAATTGGTGACTGGTGAGGGCTGCTAGCTTTAAGGACTAGATGTGAGTGTTGGGTAAGAGATTAACGGTAGAAAATGAAGGGGTGTATCAAACATGGTTGTTAAGCCATAAGAAGATGTTTCATGAAGGAAGAATGAAGGTTGAGGCCTTGGAAGAAGTTATGGTGTTTAGGAAGCATTAAGTGCACTTGGGTAGCCTAGAATGGGAAGTTCTTGAGGGGACATTGGAAGTGGGGAGTGTTGCAAAGTTGATTAGATGTTGTTGTTTGATATGAAGAAGATGGATGCCACTCACCAGCTCTACGTCACATGACACACACATGTTCCATTTCACCTACTCTCATTATGTCTGCTCTTTACTTAGATATTTCTCATTGCACACATCACACATGTACTTCTGTTCTATATCTACCCCATTATGTATGATGATATATTGTAGAACTTACACTCTTTTCCTCTCTTAATGATTTTCAATTATCTTGTATACCTTCATGTCTTCATGTAGAAAAAATTTTGTTTGAAATGGACGTAGCCTTTCAGTTTTGTTTCCTTTCCTTTAATCATTTCTTAAACACATAGTAATATATCTCAAAACACATTTAATTATGCTTCTTTAGTTATGAATCACACCTTTTAAAACAATACTCATTATTTTCCTCTTTGAAATAATAAAACATTTTCTCCTTTCTATGAATCACTATCCTCAAACAAACTCTATAATTATTGTATCTTTTCTTTTAACAACTTGTCTACAACACACTCTAATCATTTTTTGACTAATAGTTTTACTGATGCAATGTGATTGTTGTTCATTCTAAATAAACTAAATTTGAATATCCAACACTGAGATACTTTTGCTAGCTTATAGATATATAATCCAGCTGTCAAGTTTGTCAGTAAATTAAAGTCTTTTATAAAGTTGACCATACTAGGTTAAGTTGGCGATGACCAATTTGAAACATTATTCTATTTGGTCAGCATTATAATTTACATTTGTTTCTAGGTAGCAAATTAATTGGTCATATTAACAAAGTGTGACTAGTGGCGTCTATTTTTTTTTCATTTCATTTGGTGTTTGCTTTAATTGTCATGATGTTTTAGTTGATAGAGCAACAGAGAGTAGTACTTCTAAAGCTGATCCATTTCTTGGAGCAGTCCGTGTGATTAGTACTGGTTCATATGAAGTGACATTGTTGTTGAACAAGAAAACTATTTTTGTTAAAAGAAAAAAAGCTTCCAAGTGCTTTAAAATTGTTATTATTTAAATTGTAAATTTAGTTTACTTTTACATTACTCGTTTTGGATTGATAAACCCTTTATGTTTTTGTAGGTAATAATGCTTTCTTTGATCATCTTTTTCATATGACATTGAGACTATTTAGACCCACCATACATAAAAGGTGTGTAGTTTCATATCATTGCTACATAATTTTTCTTTTCTTCCATTTATTGTAATATATTAAAGTTATTGATCTAACAATATTTTTTTTCTTAAAGGTTGAATTTTCAAGCTGTGGAATCAAAAAATTACTTGATTGCATCTTTTGAGGAGAAATTTGGAAAAAAATATTTTTGACACTAGCCTACTTCTCAAAAGAGAAACAAAGCATATAAAGACTATGAGGGATCAATATAGAATGGCTCTTAAGGATAACCCAAAGTATGACCATCCTCCTATGATTCCACTAATGGAGTGGAATGAAATAATAGAAGATGCAAAGGAGAAGGCTATGTGAAGATAGAGTAAATGAAGCAGCATAAGACAAAAAAAGGTATGTCATGATAGTATTAAGTACATTGTAATCTTGTACTAATTATTGATATTTGTAAATATATAATCTAAGATGTTTGAAATTATTCATAGATTGCAAGACACATCCATGGCTACAAAAGTGAGACTAGAAAATTTTAGCCAACACAAACTTGGCTCTGGTGGCTATATGAATCTCCAGTCTCGACTTGTAAGTAGGAGCAATGAAATTTCATATTTATTTTTTTATATAATGTTGCAAAAAAATTTATTTAATGAAACCATACATGGAAAATTGATGATATTAAGCAAAAAATAAAGGGCACAAAATTCAATGTGCAACTCACAGATGAAGATAGAAGAATTTCCTAGAAGGAAGGCTACAAAGTTATGGCTGCATGCCTACATGAAGAATTTGAAAGCCTTGCCCAAGAATCCAGTGTACCAAATGATATCTCATAGGTAAATTGATCAGATGAAAAGTAAATGAAATTGAATAGTTAAGAAGATTCTTATTTGGTATTAGTTTTGAATGTAAATTGACTGCATAACAATGTGCATAACATTTTACTGCAGGCTTCATATCCTACCACAGAACTTGCTCGTGACGAAGGCCATGATGTGCATTATAGTGGTGGAGGTATTAATTTGCTATTGGAAATTAATTATGCAATTATGAATACAATTTAACATCTTCAATTGCAATTTGGCGTGTATCCTTTTTTTGAATATTTCAGAGCATGTTGAACATCATGCTGAAGGAGTGGAGCATGTTCCAAGTGTTCAAAATGTTGACATGGGGGTGCATCAAAATGTTAATGTACATGATGTGGCATTGTTAGGTGAGAAAAATGCATGTTATGTTGTACTAGTACTTAATTATAGACTTGTAACAGTTAAAAAAAGAAAAAGAGTATGCCAATTTATCCCATTTAGTTGTTCTTGCAACAGAGCCACCTTTAGTGCAGCAGCCTCCTGCTCCTCCAAAGAGAAGGAGCCATCATAATTTGACATTACACATGCCAAAAGAGGAGGAGAATGATGCAGATATGGATGCTCCTATGAGTGCTTTTCTTAAGAGAGCTAAAAAAAATAAAAAGAAGAAATGATGTTTTAAAAATGCTCTTTGATAAACCTTGTTGGATAATGAAAGAATTTTGTTTTAAGTAATTATCTATGAATGATGTGTATTAATACTAATTTTTATTTTATGTTAATGAATATTTTTATGTGTTAATGAAGTCTTGGTTAGTATTGTGTATTAATGAATTTTATATCATATTAATGAATGTTATGTGATTGTATTGATTGAATGTTATAGTTCATAAATGGATGAATGAATGAATGAAGTATGTAATTAGATGATAATGGGTATTTTAGATTGATGTTAGGGGGAGGGGGGTGAGGCCAGATGAGCTTAAACCTTCATGTGGTTGGCCTTGTTAAGTAGAGAATATTATAGTATTCTTGAAACCAAGTGAAGCTCAAACTAACATAAAATGGATACTTTGCATGTGGTAGGTCTAAAATGATCCAAGAATAGTGCTACCCAAACATGAATTTGTGAAATACATTTTGATATCACCAATTTGAACACTCTATTCGAAGCATAGGAGTGGCCTATAGTCTTAGCATGAATTTTGAGTAATGCCTTAGTCCAGATTGCCTCAAAAGTGGCTGTAAGAAGCCTACATGAGTCTAAGACTATGAACTCTCCCTGCCTTGGCCAAGAAGAACTTGCCAACTCTCTAGTATTAGGGAAAACCACAGATGGTGTGGCTGGTTTGCAACCAACCAATAAGTTCACAATTAAAGGAATGAGCCTTCCTTCACCAAGGATTACCAAGCAGTAACCTCAAGTGTACAAATTTGATCAATGCTCCAATCCTTATTGGGAATCTTGTCCCAATCAATCTCTAGATGAAACAGGGACACAAAGTGACTAGTAAAATGGTGAATAACACCTAAATGTCTGAAACTTTCATCCTTATATCTTTCAAGGTCACTCCAATGAATCCCAACTAGTTCCATTACTTCTTGTTGAGAAATCTCGACATTGACACCCAACCAAGATTGATCCCCAAGAGCAATGCATCACATGAAGAAACTACATTCCCAAGTGCCATAACAAGCATGATGCACTCTTAGTCTACCTCTTTATGTAGAATCTAAATAAATGTTCTTGCATATCTAGTTACTTTATGTCGAAGGTCAATGCATGTAATGAATTCTTGTAATATTTAGATAATTGGTCACTGGTGGCCAAAGTAATATAGCATAAATGGCACAATGACAAATCTTTGGGAATTTATTGGCTTTTTGGTTTCACTTATTAGCTGTATGAACTTTCTGTGCAACACTCCTTTTGGTTCCAAACATCACAAGTATGAAAAGAGCTTGCTAAACATTTGAAAATTCAAATAATGGTTACCACAGGGGGAACTAGTTTAAAGGATGATATCATGCAGTTGTAGCAGTTAGTACATCTACTAGTTGGAACACTAGGTAGGGTTTTGGATCACTACAGGTCTAGAGGATGTATGAGGATCTTCTAATTTTTAAGAAGCCATCAAACTATTTAAGAAGCCATGGATACATTACAAGTCATTACATGTCTAGAGGATGTATGAGGATCTTCTAATTTTTCCCATTAATGTGTTTAGAAAGAATAACTTACTTCCATTGAAATGATGTACCCCAATCTTTGCAAGCATAGCATAGACTATATTTTTGATCTATAAAGAGGAGGATAGTTGTTTGGAATTATAATAAGCTTTCCTACAAACCAATAAAACATATAGTGGTCAGTAACCTATCATTTGCAAAAGAAGTGTGTACTTAGAAGCCATACTCATTACATCTAAATATCCCATTCTCTTCAAACTCTGGACATGCGCAAACATAAATGTAAATCCCATGAACCATAAGTTCTCAACACTCACCACATAGCTCCTAAGATTTCAAAGCACTTAACACCATAGCTTCCATAGTCACACATGTTTATCTCTTCTATGGAAGGTAGGGTATTGGTAAAGAGGCTAGAGTTTTGATTGTGTTTGAAAGGTACCCATTATTTTTCTTTTTTCTTTTTGACAGAAAAAATTGTTTGTGCTATTTTGATGTCTTCTCTTCAAGGAAATATGGAAAAGGGCCACAACATCTAGAAGCAGTCCACCTGATATCCATACTAAATTGATGCGTAAATATGAAGACATCCCACAATGGTGGTTCTATACTCTCCTTGCAGCTACTTTGGCTATTTCATTTGCACTGTGTGAGTTTTACAAGGAATAGGTGCAGCTTCCATGGTGGGGTCTAATCTTGGATTGTGCTTTAGCATTCCTTTTCACTTTTTCTATCAATGTTATTACTACCACCACTAATCAGGTAAAACTAGAACATATTGATGAAAAATAATTATGCTAGCTAATTCAATTCATGGAAGATTCTAATTTTAGTTAATGTGTAGACACCAGGGCTAAACATAATAACATAGTACATAATGGGATACATTCTTCCTAGAAAGCCCATTAAAAATGTGTGCTTCAAGGTATATGGGTACATGAGTATGAGTCAAGCAGTTTCATTCAAGTCTTATTCAAAATACTTTAATCTGAGCATGTAGATATAGACAGAAAAAATAGTTGTTATTTAAAGCATTAATTTGATTTGCTTGTGTATTTCTTTTTATTCCAAAAAAAAAAAATCAGTTCTTTGTCAGGATTTTGCATTCTTTAAAGAACCAAGAGAAAAACAATTTTCATCATATGGCCATTTCAATTTGCAAACCTCTACAATTCCTGTATTGTGCTAATAGTATACTTGACATTAATGACAAAATGTCTAAAAATAAAAAGGGGAGGAATCATAAAACATCAAGGAACCAATTAATTGAGAAAAATCAAAGCGAATAAGAAGTTAAATATGCAGATCATCAAATGGGAATAAGAAAAGATCAACACTTCAGACCATTAATAAAGGATCGATCAAGAGGATTGTCCATTGAATCAAGAAATTCTGAAAAGTAACCAGCAATATAAATATATACATGTATAAATTTAGCAAGTTTCTTGAGAATCATAAAAATAGATTATTCAAGGAATTGATTACCAATTCATCTAGGATTCGTAATTATTATTTTTATTCTCTAGAAGATACAGTAGTACTGGTTCCCTCAGTTAAGTATCCCATGCGAAGTTGGTTTTCTTGTGGGCTATAGGGTCGAAGACTTGGATGGTTGTTCTACTCTAGGGCTAAGTTGTGGGTGATAGTCTCTATGCATCCTACCATGCTTTCCCCTCAAATTTTTCTAAATGGTTGGCTATAAGAAATATGTTATGAATAGATCCAATGCATTTAGGATACTCTTGTTTATAACAAGATTTACTTATGATCATAGTCCAATGTTTTCTTCCCTTGAAAAAATTACTTGTTCATAAGAAAATCCATTTTCAATAGCTATATTGATAAATTGGTATTTTATTGTAGGCTATTGGACATGAAACATATAAAGCACATACAAAATAAGCTCCTTTTGTATTTGGTTTTTCAATACATGGACTCTGATCTCAAAAAATATATTGTTGGTTATTGTCGTGGACAAAAGAAATTGCCTCTCCACATTATCAAGGTAATTTCTTTTAATTGAACTATATCAATAAGTAACCATCATGCAATTTGCTTGCATGCATAGAAAATGTTCACAAAAAATGGAGCCTTTTAAACTATGAGACTTTGAGAAAGGATTAAAATTTTATATCAATAACCAAGGAGCTCTATTGTTGAATGTTGTTAATTTTTTCAAGATTTCATGTAATTGCTCAGTTGGATTATTCCAAATGTTGGATGAAGAAAATTTATTTTGTTTCAATAACTTAATTGTTATTTGTTATATTCTTTCTATGATTGTAAGTTAATTGTTGGATTGTAGAGCTTCTTGTACCAAATATGCAAGGTTGTTTGTTACTACCATAGTAGGGGTGTAATGCATAGGTGCTCCCATTTGTATAACCTAGATTGTAAATATTTTACTTCTTTTGAATATTGTTGTTGTTTTTCAATCTATTTCATTTGAAACATAATTAGAATGTGTAGGGATTTGAATCCCGACAATCTATTGGTGGACCAGGAAAGGGGTATGATCAAAATTGCAGATCTTGGGCTCGAAAGAACATTCACTATTCTTATCAAGAAATACACCCATCAAGTGGGACAATTTTTTTAAAAAATTATCTTGATTTTAGATTCTATTTTCTTCTTACCCAGTTGATAACTATTTAAGATTAATTGGAATTGAAGCAATAAAGGCCACTGTATGTTATCTCAAATTTTAATCTAGATGCTAGAGATGAAGAGATCATTTTGTACTTTAGGGTCTATATGAAATTACTAAAAAATAATAAAGACATGGACACCATGGCTTTAACTTAGGGTAACATGAATCTCAATCTAGATGCCAAAGGTAATGAGCCCATACCAAACTTTATGGGCTATATATAAACTTATTAAACTAAGAACTAATGCCCTGGTACCACAATTTTAGGGCTCATTTAAGTTAATTTATTTTTTAGTTGGACTTTGATGCATAGAGTTTTTGTTCAACTACAAATTTTAGTTATGTTTGTTAATTAACTTTAGTTACATTATCAATAGTTGCATAATACCATAAAAATATGTTCATAGGTTCTAGGGAATTCTGTTATGTTCAAATCAACTTGAGCTATTATTTTGACATAGTTTTAATACCTTACTTCTTGCTACAGATTATGACCCTTTGGTATAGGGCTCCTAAGGTGCTTTTGGGAGACACCCTTTACTCCAAAGTTGTGGACATGTGGTCTGTTGGTTGCATATTTGGTAAGCTTTTTGCAATCTACTACTTTAATTTAATGGTTGTACATATTTATACTTCTCTTAAGAATTTTTATCTTCTATCCCTTTATATGCTCCTAAATTATATATTTCACTTCAATTTTATGATTCATGGATATTTGAAATTGGTTCTTAATTATGTAGTTGAAATGTCCCAAATAAAGCCTTTGTTTATGGGAGATTCAGAAATAAGCCAGCTCCTTAGCATTTTCAGGTAAGAGCAATTTTCCAATCAAATAATTAAAACACGAGATTTTGCAAAGAGAGATGATTTCTACTACAACCCCATTTTATCCCATGAATGATATGATTATCATGGTTCATCTTAACAACTGTGGTTCATTTTATCCTAGAGTCACCAATTTGGATTTTTCTCCAATATTTCCCAAACAACTAGGGAAACTAGAACTTGATTAAGATACCCTTTTGGGATCCATACATCCTCCCTAAGTTTCAATATCAACTATTTTGGACCATACCCAAGATCCAATACCCCTAGTGACACCAAACAAGGCTTACTTCTCTCCCATTTTCAAAGCAACTCATAGCTCCACTTATCCTCTTCTCCCCAAACATTGAAACAATATTTCTAGGGCTCATAAAATGAGATATTTTGAAATCTCCAAGGTTCTATTAGCCATCCAATTCATTTTTCGGTAAAACCTTGTTTCTAGGGTCACTAAACTAGGGCCTATTCAATGAGACCTCTAACAACATCACCAAAACAAAAGGAATGCATCAACATTTCATAAATTTCCTCCCCATACATATTCCTTCACCAAATATCATTATCCTTGAAGGAAACCCCATTCATGTTGACTGGTGCTCACATAGGCTCGTTCACAATTAGCAAATAAACACTCAACACCGCTTCTCCACCAAGATTCTCTATTCTCCTGTAGAAAAAAAATAATATACATGTACAACATTGTGTAAATCTTCCACCAATCACATAGATCATATAGGGTGGAAGAGTTGCCACATTGTAAAAAACTTCAAATCTAAACTTGACTATGCTCTGTCAATCACTATCTTACAAACACCAGCCATATTATTTGAACCTAAAAACTATGAAATATGGAATAAAATGTGTGAAAATAATAGGACACAACTTCCTTAAGATTCCTACATCATGATCAATCGAGAACCAAACTCAACTATCATTTCAGAGGTATTGGTTATGACTGTACCTGAGGAACAGTGGCTAGTTAATAGAGAAAAAACTTGTTTTATTGCTTTCAAAATCTATTACATGTCTTATTATTCCAAACACCAACTCTCCATTGCCTCTAAAACTTGACCAACTTCCACTAAATAGCCAAATAAGGCCAATAACCACTACTTTCTAACTGTAACAGTCAATTATCTGACTATTATCAGTTAGTTATAAACTGAAATTTATTGTCTAAGTTGACACAAAGTGTCAACTTTGACAATTTAAAATCATATATGCCTTTAATACATTTTACTAACCTTTTCAAAGGTTTTATAACTTCACTAACCCTTCCAAAGACACCTAAACCCCTTACAAACCTTACTAGACCTAAATTGCCAACATGGCAAAGTACAACTTTTGAGCACTTTTAGTGCTTTTACAATATTTAATGGCTTTTAGAGACCATATCACATTGGTCCAATACCATATAGGTCTTTAAATCCCATAACTAGGCTAGGATCAACAAAATGACCCTTAATAACCCCTTAGGTGCATTTTAATCTTTTAATACTATTTACCTCTATTACATTGCCTTTATAGTTTTAGGCTTCATTACATCAAAACATCAAATACAAAGATGGATCATAGATCTGATTACATTTAACTCTTAATCTTTCAAGATCACTTTGATCTTCATGAGTCTAAATGACTCTCCTCTCATGCTCTTGCCAGGGTGCCCTGCACCATGCATGGTGGTTGCTAGAGTCCATTGAGAACATATGCCAAGAATCTCTTCTTCCTCCAAACAGCCACTGGACATGCCCAGGTGACCATGCCTTTTTTGATGCTTTAGATGTTGCAAACCTCCTCTCTTCCTTTTCTGTAATACTTTTCATAGTTGCACATTTTGCTATCTCAACAACTGGAAGCACTGCAAATCCATTCAGCCTCGCTTTCTTTGTCATATCTATACACAAGAATTTATTGTGGGTGCTCGTACATACACTCATACTTCTTCCCACAAAAAGGAAAAAAATATGAACTCATTCCACCAAATCCCAATTGGATATTCAGAACATGAGGGGAAAAATTGTGTTAAAAGAGAATGCACTCCACAAGAACCTTTTTATAAACAAAGGTGCAATCAAGTTATCTTCACTTCTCAAAACAATATGTTAAGCCCACCTTAGTTTAATGGAGAGTTATTTCCAATAGCCAAAATTTATATCCAACTCACATTGGTGTTGATGATTTTTTCATCTCTGAATGAAACCCATTTCATGAAGCTCCTTCTTTCAATGTTTCAGCAATGCCATTCACTGCAAACCCATTGAATGTATTCCATAGATTGGTTGGCATGATATGGCTAATCAAGAAGGACGTATTGATATTGAGAAGAATAATTTAATAGCTTCTACATTGGGAGAGAGATGTGAAGAAGTGGAGGTTCAAGCACAAACCACATCTGATTTCATTGATTGCTTTGATGCAGAGCAAATAGGCTCAGCATTGCAAGGTTCATTTAATCAAAGTGGAGATGGAAATGAGGATATTTTTGAGTGGGAAAGTGATGATCCCTTTTGGCAAGGAAAATTTTGATCTAGTCCATGACTTGGCAAGTTCTCTACATTCATATTTTATTATTTATATGGATCCATTGTTCTAGATTTTTTTTTTTATAACTTGAACATCAAATACGTGTAAATTTTTCAAGGGTTCCATTGCTGTAAGTATTCTTCAACACACAAAATTTTCAACATTTTCAACATGGGTTATACTAAGCTTTTATCATACAACTTTATTGTATTCATGTTCCAACATTTTTTTTTAAAGAAATCATGTTCAAATATATAAATTTCTTTAGTCCTGAAATTATTTTAGGGATATGAATTTCTCAAGATGAATTTTATGCTAATCATGTACAGGATGTAATCTAGTGATTGTGGAAGCTATGGTTTTAAGTACTTTGAAAGATGAATTAAATATTAAGTACTTTGAGATCTTAGGAGCTATGTGGTGAGCGTTGAGAACTTATGGTTGATGGGATTTACATTTATGTTTGCACATGTCTATATGTTGAAGAGAATGGGATATTCAGATGTAATGATTATGACTTCTAAGTATACTTCTTTTATAAATGACAAGTTACTTTCCACTATATGTTTTATTGGTTTGCAGGAAAGCTTATTATAATTGCAAACAACTGCCCTCCTCTTCGTAGATCAGAAATAGAGTACTATGCTATGCTTGCAAAGATTGGGGTACATCATTTCAATGGAAGTAAGTTATTCTTTCTAAACACATTAATGGAAAAAATTAGAAGAGCCTCATACATCCTCTAGACCTATAATGCCTTGTTTAGAGTGTTAATAGGCATGTTACTGTAACAAATTGATCATTTTTTTTTTCCATTTGATGATCAAAACCTGAAAGATGTCCTTTATATCTCGCTTTGATAGTGTATAATTACTTTTTTTGTTGCCTTGATTCTTTGTAGAGTTTACTGATTTTGTCCTTTTCAGTATTTTTTTGACAATGATGTAGAGTGGTCTATTTAATTCAAACCAACATGGCTTGGTTTTTGTATTCTTTTATGTTGTAGTTTTGTCAAATTCACTTGCCGCATCCAAAACTTCCTATGTTACAAGGGTTGTTATTCTAAATTTTCTATATTGGTGCATTGTGCATCATTATTTGAGAACATCAATTCAAATACATAATATCTTATAGATGATGTCACTAATAGATCTTGAGATGTTTCAACTGCCTAATTTTTCAACAAACTTACCTTTATGTATGTTGGCAGGTTAAGCTGTGGGGTCAATTCTTGTTACAATTTGGTTCAACATCTTAATGTTGTAGGATTAAAATTTCCTTTCCTATAATTATAATTAAAATGGGTGAGTCAACATCTTTATTTGTATAGTATAGCTAACCTTGATTTATTTATGATGTGTGTTGCATTTTGAATTTTGATTATGCTTATTTTCGCAATTGGTTTTATTCCTTTTATTTTCAATTCCTAGTTATGTTCCTGTCTACATAGGTGAAGTTCGTCTGAAGAATTAAAGGAGCGCTCAAATACAAATTGGGTCAGTGTCTTTAATCATATATACCACAACTTCGTAAATACTAAATAGCTATTTTCATCCTTAGATATGAAAATGATCTTAATAACATAATTATATTAGTTAAATGCTAGAAGCAGCATCATTGTACTTAAAAGTAAGTAATACTATCTATAAATATGAGATTCATTATTACTTAACTCCTCTACAATTTTCAATAACCACTAAGATACTAAGAGCATATCTTCTTGGAATGTTGGTATCATGATGCAAACTTGCTATTACAGGTAATGTGCTTTACATGTTTTCATCAAATAAAATATCACAATAAACAGTAAATGGTCTCCATCCAGGTTGATGTCTGGTAAAAATCACAACATTGAGATTGTTATTTTTCATTTGAGGAAACTCAACATTGGTCGACTTATATGTTTCATGAATGATATTTGCAGGAAAGTCTCTTCTTTATTCCAAAGTCCCCCAAGTGGTTATTGAATAGCCTTTTTTCCTAATAATTTCCTCATGGTCAGTGATTTATGTGAATTGTTAGTACTTTTAGAATCATATTTTTTTTAATATAGCTTATGCCTGGTGCAAGAAACTAGATTTTGGATATGTTACATGCTTATTAGCTGACAACACCATAATAGATTTATGTAGGTAGTTAACCGAGTGAGTAAAGCTATGAGAAACTCAATCCATGATTCCAAAGCACAATTCTACTTAGTGGTTTTAGTTTAGAGAATCCATTTTACAATCCCAATTGATTATATAATTCACTTGCAGGCAAAGGTTGGACAAGAGAAAGAGTTTAGAGCGGCTTTGCAAACCCTTTGAGGAAAAGATTTTGATGTTTCTACTGAGGCAGCTGAAATCAAGGTCTTTGTTAATTTTTTTCTAATATATATGTAATTCTGAGTTAGTTATGCTATAGAGATAGTTTAAATTTTAAGTTTTGTGTTAATTATCTCATCTATTAGAAAATAGAGATAAGCTTTGTTAATAAAAAGCCTATCCACTATTTTAAATTGAATGGTTTGTAAAAAGAAGTTGTTTGAATTGGCTACCTATTGAAGGTCCTTGATCTAAGACCACTTCATCTATAGATGTTGAATTAGAGCATATTGTCGAAGATGCTCTTGATAAAGTTTCTCAAGACATATCTATTTTTTTTGCATATCATCTTTGTATTATGAAAGTTGTAGACAATTGGCTAAGCTCCACCTCCCAACAATTGCACAGGTATTAAGATTCATATAGATAAAAAACAACATAATAACTAATTTAAGCTTTCTTCTTTTCAATTTCATTTCTAGATTTTTTAGGGAGTATTTTAGATCACTATAAATGTATCTATTATAGAAAAGAAGATAGAATAAGGCAATTAGTTTTATATGACAGAAGACAGATAGACATATTATGATCATAAAGTAAAATAATAGTCTATATCTTGTTATAGAGAGCCAAAGTAAGAGTTCTAACCAAACACAAGTTTTCTTTTATGGAGTGTATAATACATGCTACAGCTTATGTTCATTGCCCAATTTGTGCATATCTAGCAACCATGGCTTTTGATGACCACATTACGTTTAGGCATCATGTCAAACAGTTCACATGACTTATCTATGCTTCCATTTTGCAAGCATGTCTCCCAAGGAAAATGCTACTACTTCATCTACATCATCTTTTTTTGCTTTGATGGATGCCTATAGCTTATCCTAGAGCTCTCATTCAGTAGTTATGAGATGATCAATCAAGAGGAAACAGTTGAGAGCTTAGAGTGATACAATTTTCAGATGATCATATGAAATTAAATGGGCATTTGATTAGAAAGAAACTAGAAAGACATTATGTATAGATGGAAGACATGAAATAGATGGTTTTGGAGCACTCAGCATTCAGTACATATCATCATTCAAGATCAAATGGGTGTGTGGGATTATACGCATAGTGGATAATAAAGGAGGGAATTGAACCCTCCCTGAGGCTCACATTTTTTGAGGTCCACTTCAGCAATGGCCCTTCTTGTGAAATTGTTGTCTAAAACCTTTCTAATGAGATAATGTGTTATGAGTTCTTCATTAGTAGGATGGAACATGAATCTAGGAAGCAATTGTGCATCACCCATATCATGACTGTAACTAAAGTTAAGAGCCTCTATTATTGAATTCTCTTCCCTATCACCTATATTCATTTCCTTTGTTATTCATAATTCACATGATGCATTTATTCTATTTATTTTGATAAATGTATCATGTGAACTATGAATAGCAAAGGAAATGAATATGGGTGATAGGGAAGAGAATTCAATAATAGAGGCTCTTAACTTTAGTTACAGTCATGATTTGGGTGATGCACAACTGCCTCCTGGATTCACATTCCATGCCACTGATGAAGAGCTCATAACACATTATCTCATTAGAAAGGTTCTAGATAGCAAATTCATAGGAAGGGTCATTGCTGAAGTGGACCTCAACAAGTGTGAGCCTAAAAAAAATTTGACCAATGCTCCACAGCTTTGGTCAAACTTTCAACCAATGCTCCCACAAAATTGGTCAAAATTTTGACCAAATCTGGAGAAGCTTTGGTCAAAAGTTTGACCAATTCTTGGCATAAATTGGGTCATCAACTGTCAAATTTTTTGACCAATGCTTCCACAAGAAATGGTCAAAAATTTGACCAATCGAGGTAGAAGATTTGGTCAAAATTCCAACCAATTATTCCACTTGCATTGGTCGAAAATTCAACCAATTCTTAGGAGAGATTGCACCATCAACTGTGAAAGATTTTGACCAACGTATTGGTCAAAATTTGGACCATCTAGAAGGTTGGTCAAAATTTTGATGAGGAAAATTGCGACCAATGGTTTGGTCAAATTTGGTCAAATTTTGGGTCAAAATTTCAACCAATATTGGTAAAAAAATGGCCTCAAGTGTACTAGTAAATTGTCAAAGAATGATGATTCAACTAAGGTGAATCAAACATTATATAGGTCTATGATTGGAAAATTACAATATGTAGTACATAATAGACCTAATATTGCATTATCTATTGGGATAGTTGCAAGATTCTCTACTAATCCTAGGGAGAATCATTTGATGGCAGTAAATGAGAATAATGAGATATCTAAAAGGAACAGAAGACTATAGTCTATGCTATAATAAAAATGAAAAATTTGAATTAAAAGGCTACACTGATGTTGATTGGGCTAGAAATATTGATGACAAAAAGAGCACTAGTGGAGGAGAATTTTTCTGAGGCAAAAGGCTGGCTACATGGACAAGCAAGAAACAAAATTGCATTTCTCAATCTACTGCTAAAGTTGAATAGGTTATTGTTGCAATGAATTGTACAAACATTGTATGGATCAAACAACTGCTCAAAGGTATGAAAGGGGAAATCATTGAACCTATGATACTTTATTGTGATAATACAAGTGCTATAAATATATCAAAGAATCCTACAATACATACAAAGACTAAGGACATTGCAATCAAGTATCATTACTTGAGAGAGTTAGTTTAAGATAAAGAGGTGAAGATGGAATATGTTAACACAAAAGAGAAAATAGTTGATATCTTAATAAAAGCATTGCCTAAAGATGCTCATGAGTATCTAAGAGATAAACTAGGGGTGATACCCCTATCAAAGGCTATCTAAGAAGCATGAGGAGTGCCCTACATCAAACAAATTGATTGACATATGTTACACATTGATGCAGTGGATTATTTTAGGAGTTTCCTAAAGTAATCAAAGAGATGGAACTACAAATTAGTCACAAGCTAGGTGAATGAGGGAGAAACTAAGAATGTTCATAGCTACATATTAAAGATGACAAGTCTTTAGCATTTTTGTCAAAGAGGGAGATAGTTTACCAAAGGAAGATATTACTGAGGGAAATGAGGGAGAAATCTTGATCCTCTTGATTGCTGAAATCTAGAAAGAGAGACATAAAGGGAGATAGAAGACACATGGAATATCTACTCAGAGGGAGAAAGTGTACCTACTGATACATTTACCTAGTAAGAGGAAGTTAATGTCAAAGGAGAAATAAGAAGTGATTAAGAGGGAGTCATAAGGATGATTTGGTTGATTGTTTGTTTGATCAAAACAGAATTTTGTAACCTATTGAAAAGATGAAAGTTGTTGATAGAGGGAGAGATTTCAATATAAAGAATTATTTTATTTTTGGTATTTTGTTGGCTATACTAATTTATTTTTGTTAGTTTGGTTTACCATGAATGCCAAAGAGGGAGATTGTTGAAAATAGATTAACACAAGTATGAATATGTGTTTCAATCATTGTTTTGTCATTGATGTTAAACCCTACTACTTGTTGGTAAGACAATTTCTTATATGATTTGAGTACTAACATTTGTTTGATTAATTAAGAGGATTTGATCAAATGAGGTAACAATAGCACCTAGAGGAAAGGATGAGTTATGATATAGAAAAAGGATTACAAGGATCAATTAAGATAGTGATATTATAATGAATTGATAATCTACTTGAGGTTGCAAAGGATGGTTACACTAATTAAGTTCAGAAGAAAAATTTAAACAAAGTTTTTTTGCCAAGATTAACATTCTACATAGTAGGTGTCAACAAAGCTAGTGTAAGATGAGTAGAAAATCAGTTGGAGCCAAGCAAAATCAATTTTAGTATAAGCCGAGTAAAGTTTAGTTGATGTTGAGCACCAGTAAACTTTAGTTTGTGCTAAGTGTTTTAATAGAGGATTTCAAGAAACGTAGTATGTGTTGAGCATTAGAAGTTGGTTAATATCGAGTGTTAGCATTATGAGAAAGATTGAGAATTCGATGAGTCTGAGATGACAAGTTTGATTTCTTGGATTGTGTGAACCATGTGGAAGATAAGTTTGATGAGATAGTGGCACAGAATTCAAGGTAAACCATTTTGAGGTGAATTCAAAGAGAATTGAAGGAGAAGTTTATAAAAGGGGGTGAAATGAAAAAAAAGGGTAGATTCATTAAATCCTACCTAATCTAACCTAACCCTAAAATGGATGATGGAGGATGAATGGAAAAAGATCTTAATTTTCTATTTATAGAGATGGTTGGTTAGAAGCAAAGGTTGTCATGTGCGAGAACCTAAGGAAGACAAGGAGTCTAGGATATTGCTTCATTTGGTGGCATAAGAAAAGTGTTTGCATTGGCAAGAAAAGAAAGAAGGCTTAAGGGTATGGATGGTTGAAGGGTGAACAAGTTATCAGAGCTGAAGTGTGTGAAAGCCAAGAAGATTGGAGGACTAAAACATAGATATGTATTCTGCAAGTGTGTTGTAAGTTGTTATTGGATCAAGTCTTACTGCTACTTTCTAATCATTGTCCCAGTCTAGGGTAAACCCTTTGGATTAAGGTTAACCTAACAGTCATTTGTAAATCCTTTAACCAGGTGGCATTCCAATTGAATGATCTAAAGTCTTCTAACAAAGCTCACTCCTAACAAGGTGATTGTAATCCTTTAACCGGGTCAGATTTAATAGTGTGCATTGTAACCTTTAATAGGGTTGGCATTTCATAGGACATCACTTCATAAGAGTGAGAATGTGTAGCACGTTACTAGTGGTTTTTCCCAAATTGGGTTTCCATGTTAAATCATTGTGTCAAATGTGTTATTGAATCTATTATGTTTCATGTTTACATTTTTGCAAAGTTGATTTGACAGTAACCTACAAGTTTAAGTATATGTATGATCTAATGGATGCATGCATGATGAAATTATTTTATGGATATGTGTTCACTAAGATGTGAAAAGTTATAATTGTACATTTGGACCTTGGATAAAAGATTCACCCCCTCTTAGTTATTCTAAAGAATTCCAACAATTCATGTCGGCTTGAAATGTTTTAGCTCAAAGTTTGCATTATTCCTGACTTGAATGTAAATTTTGCTTTGTTTGGCACTTACTATTTCTGACACTCAACACTCATTGTCTATGTTGCTATCACTTGGTCTCTATTATGCTCGATAACTTCTATATAACCCAGCTTCAACATTCATGAACTACTCGGTTAATATTATGCTCAGCTTACATTTAACATACTCGAAAACCACATACTTGCTTAGCTCCTATAGAACTCGGTATATACAAGTTTATATACATGACTTAGCCTATATAAAGTAGCGCATTCATAGTGATGACTATCTAACTCTACTTAGTAAATGGCTAAGTTTTTGACACTAATAGAAAACAATATTTAGAGAGACCAACAATAGACATACATCATAACCATTAATTAGCCAATAGGTTACTCCTTGTAGAAGACTTTAATCAGATTGTTTGAACCAAATATGGAGCTTTGAAGAAAGCCATTAAAAAAAATAGAATTTGAATTTTCATTCGATCTTAAGTTGCTACTACTCTTCTAGACATGTATATAGAATGTTGAAGCATACATAAGGCATGCTATTTCTTTCAATGCTTAGACAAGATGTCATCTCATGGAATGTTATCATTGTTGGATATCTATAACTTTGTATTTTGGATGAGGATTTTTTTCTTTTCAATTAAATGCCTCAACGAAATGTCATCTCATGGATTGCAATTATTTCTTATTATTTTTTAGTTTTTATGTATTAATTTCCTTATTGATGACAAGAGTTTGTTGTTTTGTGTAATTATATAATGTATTTATCATTAATTAAATATATAAATTTAATCTGTATATATTATTTAATAATTCTTTGTACAATTACATATTATAAAAGTCTAATAAAATATTGCCATCTTAAGAGTTGTTCTTCATATGTAATGAGTATATTAGGTTAGATAAGAGTAGTTCCAAATATAGAGTAGTTGTGGGTAACTTGTTGAAGATTTTGAAGTTAGAAATGTAACTTTATTTGATGGACTATAATCTTTGTAAAAATATTTGTATTATTTTAATTAATATAATTTTATCATTATTATATATATTAGTAATAAAGATAAGTTATATTTTAAATAAGATAAAAATTAAAAATTAAGTGTGAGTTTCATGTTTTATTATACTAATGTAGTTGTGATATTGCTATAAGGATTTAACTATGTAGTTTTTGTGTCAAACTCGATGACCCATGTATCATGAGTAATGATTCACGCATGAATCCATCTCTCATTAGAATAAATGGAACACTTAACACTCATTGAATCTAGGTGATGCTCACAGAGGTGAACCACCAAGACTTCGTGGGAGGTCACCCACCCCAGTACTACTCTATCTTGAGCACGCTTAACTAGGGAGATTCCTCCATGGTTAAACCCACTCTTCTTGCAACCCCAACTGCAAAACCTTCACCAAGTGTTGTGCCTAATGAAACATTCATTAGAAAGCTCCTTGAGCTCATCGATTGATAAGTAGGAGGTATTTTTCCACAACAAGTCAAATTGTGATATTGTTACTAGGATTTAACTATGTAGTTTTTGTGTTAGATTTGATGACCCATGGAGGAAACTCTATAGTTAAGCATGATCAGGCTAGAGTAGTACTAAGATGGGTGACCTTCAGGGAAGTCTCGATGCTTCACTTCTATGAGCATCACCTAGATCCAATGAGTTCTAAGTGTTCTATTTATTCTCATGAGAGATGAATTCATGTGTGAATCACTACTCATGATACATGGGTCATCGAGTTTGACACAAAAACTACATAGTTAAATCCTAATAGCAATATCACAATTTGACTTGCTATGAAAAATACCTCCTACTTATGCTAATGTAGATAATGATGTTCCTAGACGTAAAAAGAACATCTAGATAAATAGTCATAAAGCATTAAATTATATACTTTCAATGCTAATCATGAGATTTTTAGAGATAGAATTAGGTTATTTTTATTTTCAATAAAAGATTTAGAATAAGGTTGAAGTTGTTTTAGTAAGGCATGGAGGAAAGGTTTTTTTGACATGTTTTGTGGTGTTCAGATTTAGAATATTAAGATTTATGGGAATGAAAATATTTTTATATTTATGTTTGTTTGTATTTATTTTTTGTGAAGTTTTGATTTATTTAAAATTATTCTTAATGATGCAAAATATTCAAATACTTTTATTTGATAAGGACTTGAAATCTCACAATTTTCATTATCATTCATTAATATTAAGTAAATATGACTTGATTTGATGTAAGATAAGTATGATGGTGGAACAATCAAACACATAAAATCTCTATAATGGAAAACTCATCTTTCTGTGTAATGAATTTGTGCATGTAGAAAAGTAAAGTCTAGATAGTAAAGTCATAGAATTTTCGAAAAATAAAATAAAATTGTTGTATACTTGTAATATGTAATATTATAGAAATGAAATTAATATTCCATATGTTTATTTTTTATTTTTTATATCATATATTCTTAATTTGATTTATGTATACAAGATGGATAACATATTTGATTGTCTTGGTCAAGCCCATATTTAGGAATAAACTTGAAAGAGACAAGTATGAAAAAGCATGTAAAACAATAAGACAAATGCAATGATTCACCTTACTTGATGAAACTCTTGTTAAGAATAATTTTGTTATTGCTAGGTGTTGTTGATGTTGAATCTTCATTAGGAATGTAGGAAATCTACACAATTGCAATAGATCTAATACCAAATCATGGAGAAATGGATGTATATTTGCACAAAGGAAGAATATGAAGATGCATGACACAATGTAGACCTCTTCCCTTCATGGCCAACAAAATGCTAGATATTAAAGAGGAAATGCTCACACAGGATCCTTGGATCTTGAAAACACCTTGAATGCTTGATAAAATTTCCTTGAAAACTTTTTGAATTCCTTAAATCTTCTAGCTTGAGTGTCCTTCATGCATGTATAGATGTCTTGTGATTTGTAGTGGATGTGAAAATGAGGTGCCCAAGATTTCTTTTATACTAGTTTTTGAGATTGAAAACAAAGTAAGTCAATGGGGTCACTTGATTTTCCAAATTAAATACCCAAGAAAAAATTGTCCCCAGGACAGAAAATTCTTGGGGTACAAGTAAACTTGACTAACCTGCACCAAGTATGGAATGACCTATACTAGGGTTATCCTGAGTATGGATTAGCTTGGGGTCTTAAAATCTGCACAAACATAACTAAAAAAGAGGAAATAGAGTGGAAGAAAGAGTTGTTTGAGCACAAATACATCCATGGACCATAAAATCACTAATGGACAAAAGCTAAAAGGTCTCAAATTATAGTTGCTTCCATTTTAAGATGGTACACAAAGGAAACCATCTTCATTGTAACAAGCATCACTCCCCCATTAAAGGCTAAGTAGAGGAGACCAAAATCAAAGAATAATATCATAGCATAACCACCATCCATTCTAGTATTCAAGTCATTATCCTTCTCTATATCAAGAATTCCAAAAGACTACAAAATTTATTGTGCAAGGCAGGCCTTTCAAAATTTACTTGCAAGATTTTGTGTGGAATCAAGCTATTGCATCAATATTTCTTATCACATTCCAAAAAATATTACACTATCACAATATACGCTACTTTATATTTTAGATATATAGTCTCTACTAAGTACTAGATACTTTTCATTTACATATATATTTCAATTCAATTGAAAGGTTGATTTCAGACTGGATTTTAATTGAGTAAAATATCTTTCTACCCACTAATTTTTCTTTTTTCTATGTGTAAGAACACGTGGCACCAATTTCATTACTAGATTTAGAAAGTATAAGAGCTTGGCTACAATCTAGACCTTCAAAAAAATCAAAAGTGTATGGACATCCTAGATAAATTGGTCTAGTTACTATCTCAAAGATTTGTTTCAAACAGAAAATTTGATTTGTAAGATCTTAGTCATCTTTTTCTTATAAAAAACAATCTTTTCGTGCTTTCTATCCTTAAATGTTGCACTTCCTAATCACTTTTCACAATTAGCCCTCAATTATAATGAAGGGTCATTGCACCCACTCATCACTTAAACCTTCTTGAGCCTAGTGAGCCATATTCCTTCCAATGCAATGTAGGAGATTGTAATGCCCCACCAAGGAACCCAAAAGAAGTTAACCTAAAGTTTTTCTAATTTTGACAAACATTTTTTTTAAAGATAATAACTTAACAACAATAGATATAATATAGCGGAAGCAATTAACATACACTCATACATCAACAACACATAAACAAGTAACAACTCTTAAGGGTCCCATGATGATGAATCACATTTAACTTTTAATTAACACTAAAAACAATATATAATAAATCCACATCAAATAATAATACACAAGTATGAATCCTTTCAAATAATATACAATCATCTCAAATGCCACTTGGAAATAATCATAATGCACAATTGTCCACTGTAAATAATATTAGGGTATGAGAGGCTAAAATAATATGCATCAAGAAATAGATTACATCATCTTGTAAGATCTATGAAATCAAATACAATACACTAAGTATAACCATCCATCATTGAAATACATGAATGGATAGAAAGGAATATCTACATAAACACATTCAGCAATGGCATCCGACTGTTGGATCTCAATGGTATAAGAAAAAACACTACCACCTGACCTTGTGGAACCCAAAAAGGCCCACTTCCACTACGCTGAGGAGATAAAATCAAGTCCCAAATAGGATAACAAACTCAAAAGTCAAAAACCAACATCTAGGTTCAAGGAATAACCTGAAAGCAATCTAACTCAAAGGTACCAAGACACAAGTATCAACTAATCCCTAAGGCAACATAGACACGTAGGAAATCTACTATGCAAGTGGGCAAGTGTCATCACATGAACCAACTCTAGGGTTACTCAGCTAGTCTTTTGATCCTTCAGCCTACTAGTGACTCTATGTGGCACTAGTATCCTTTCGTACTGACAAGGCATACTAACGAGTCAACTCTAAGCTTACTCGACTAGTCTTTTAATCCTCCGGCCACTTAATGACTTTGTGTGGTACTAATATCTTGTTAATTCATTTTAAACCCATTTAATGAAATGTTATCACTTAATAAATAACCTAAAATGGGTTACCCTGGTAGCCACTTTGGGCCCCGACCTCCATTGCAAGCCACTTCCCAACTTAACATACAAATAACCTACCCTAAGCTCAGAAAAACCAAAAGATCACAAAAGATCACATACCATACATTAGTTCTTAAACAAGCAACTGACAAGTATTGAAAAACACTTATCATAACCACATATTCCACCAATACAATCATCCTAACAGAACTGATCCCAAAATCAAGTATACATAAACCAATCCATGTCATAACATGACTTCGCCAAGAAAAAATCATACAAACACCTTAGTCCTATAAAATTGACTGAAAAGTAATCCAAATACAATTGATCAAAGACTCAAAGGTTATATTAGATAGGTCACACTGTTCACCTCAGTTTTATATAAGAACACTAGAAAGCAATAACAATCCATAGATCAAAACACCTCATAGAGCATACAAGACACATTACCATGGTTGAGTATAAAAGATTGTATAGATCATCATGACATCACAAACAAAACTCCCAAGCCTCTAATAAACATCCTGACTAGTCAAAGCTAAGTCAACCTGACACCCAATAGTAAAATCACATGTCATAGAAAAAGTGCATACAAAAGTGAATTTCATAATTCATTAGGTTTTTAAAACCCTAAAGTTCAATATTTACTAAAGGTTTTTAGATTAAATCACAGACAATTCTATAATAGAAATCAATTTCCTCAAACAAGGGTTTCAACCTAGAGAAATTCTAAAAATAGAAACACAACAAACATGAAGAAGACAGAGATTCAAAGAATGAGCAACTACTGCACAAACCCACAAGATGCTATCTAGTTCTGATGCTAAAACAATGGATGCACAAATACGCAAGAATCTTCCTTTTCCTTTGAAAACCCTCTTTTTGAAAATTGGCTCCTCCAAACTTGTGTATCTAGAAATGAGCTCTAATTTCCTTAATAAAGATTTTTTCTCCCGAATCAAGGTTTTGATCATGTAATCATGTGAAAACCCTTTGTCTTTAATTACTATATTTTAATTTTCATGCACACACTTTATGCAATTTAATTAAAATAAACTTTATTAAATCAAAGTTTTCTCTCCCTTATTAAATCATGCGACATTTTTAATATAATATTTATTAATTTAACTAATAATATTATTTAGAGTTTATTAAAAATGAAACTCCTAAATAAATTATTATTAAATAAAATAAATATAGATACACCTAAATTAGAACTTTAATCAAATATTTTAAATTTAATTCTTTCATGCACATTTTAAGAACTTTTTAATTAAAATATTCTTTTATATTTTCTTTTCCTCTGCTTATTAATTAGTGTAAGCACTATTTAAAGCATAGTTTATTATTTAAATTAATAAGAATAATTAAAGCTCATTACTTAAATGCAACTCTAATTTAATAATTATTAATTAAATAATCATAATAAAATAATATTAAATCTTTAATCTTTTAATATTTTAATTCTATTTTTATTCAACTTCTTAAATTAGACTTTTAAAATAAATATTTTACACTAAAGTACATATTTAATAATGTAATTAAATAACATCATATTCTAATTTTTGTTTCAATTTTCTAAATGTAGACCTCTAAATTTAGACTTATAATTTTAGACCTCTGAATTTAGACTTTTTATTTAAGATATAAATTTAATTAGTTTTTAATTAATCAAATATTCACATATTTTAATATTTTCTTTTTAATCAAATAATATTTATTACTCAACTAATAATATAATTTAGGGTTTATTATTAAAATAAAACTCCTAAGTAATAATTATTAAATTAAATAAATATAAATATGTCAAAATTAGAACTTTAATTAAATATTTTAAATTTAATTCTTTTATTTAATTAATTTATCAATTAATTAAATATAATTAAATATTTTTAAAAAATTATAAATTTTTCATTAAATTATCTTTTGATTCGATTTAATTATAACAAAAAATACCACAAACTCACAAACCAAAAATGACAACTCAACTGAAGATAAAAAAAACATAATCAAACTCTAGTGTTAAAATCATGAATTCATGTCATTTGACAAATTCGGAAAGGTGAAAGTAACTCAAATACTTTTCCTATTCTCTAGGTCAATTAGCTTAGGTTAGGATTTGGACTCGAGAATTATCTCCCCACTTATACCATTGAAATACTACGATAGGGTACACTCATCCTGGCAATTTAGGAAAGTTGATACTTGGTACCTATAATTTGCATAAAATTCACACATGTATAAACACATATATTCTAAACTAAACAAGCAATGGTAGGAAGTGGTGCATCGTGTAGATCCCAACTAGTAGGTGACTATGACTCCCTTCCTCAACCACATAAAAAATGTCAAACATAAAGAAAACATACGCGCACACCATACACATGCAAGTATGAGGTAAGTATCCATAAAAACCACATAGAAATTATTCATCTGACTAACATCATTCAATAACTAAAAGTCACTACACGAACATATATATATCATCATTGAAACAATCATGAAATAACTGGAATAACTAGCACTAAAGTAACTCAACACATATATTAACTGAATATGAAATACAATTAATCAATTTCGATAACCCAACATTGCTAATCATAAATCATAATCATAGAACAAGCTTAAAAGAATATGGTCAAAATGAATTAGAAAAGTTAAGTAGGGGTAGGCATTACATCCACTCCCCCTAGACTTAGGCTCACTCCTGGAAGCCTATTACAATGACTAGGGTAACTAAAAGTCAAAGAGGACTACCTACAATATCAAACAAAAAGCCCATTTAAGAAACTAATACAAATAAGTTAACTATGTATACAGTTTCAATCACTTAGAGCAATATGATTTTGGTTTAATAATAAACCAAAAACCATATTGATCCAACATTCATCTTTTTAACAATTACTGAAATAGATCCCCTAAAACACTTCAAACAAAAAATCAACACCTCTAAGTCTATCGAAAAACATATAAGTTATAATGTATAGACATAAATCAAAAGTCAAGAACATAAATGTTATGAGTTTCCAAGTTTCATGTTAAATAGTTGCACTGCTTCTAATTTTTCTTGTTCAAACTGTTTAGGTTCAAGTTTGTAACTCAATTGAAAACACCCAAACAAGAACAACATAATATTTGCAAAAAGAATCAATGACATACTACCTTAAAGCCAAATCATAAGAAAACATGGCTAAAATCCCAAGCTCTCCAATTTCCTATTTGAACTAGTGAGCCCTATTTCTTATTTTACAAAAGGAAAAAAGTGGCCACTTACAACTTCTTTTGCTCCTCTATTTCTCTACACTTACCCCAAGCAAATGTGTAATATGTAAATTCTTTAATAATCTTAATACACCATGATGTAAGTTATTTACCATTTCTTATTTTTTTAATTCTCTACAATGACAAAAAAAAATGATGTTTGTATGTTCTTGTTGGTGTAATTATTTATTCACCTAATTAAACTCTTCTTAACCTTAAACATAAGATAATGCATGCAAAGTAGTTTGCATTTGATACACTCAGGAGTTTGCACCTTTGTTTGCACATGATGTAGGAGACTATCCACTTTTGGTTGTGATAGTTGTTATCACATTCCACTTTATGTGTTTTCTCAACATTTAGTGCACTTATCACTTTATCATCATCCACATGTTGTACACACTTGATTACATAGTGGAGGATGATCCACCTTTGGTGAACATGTGAATCCACTTCCTATGGATGATAAGTTATCTGTTTATCATAGTGTCTTACTATAAATCAATCCATCAGTTATGGTATTGTATTGTAGTTAAATCGGTCTGCTAGTTATAGCATTATAATTCAATTGATCATAATATATTTGCATATTGACAAGAATACAATTTATTCCTCTCTCTCTCTCTCTCTCTCTCTCCATTGACCTCTAGATTTTGTGTTTTTTTCTTTAAGAATTTTTTTACAGATCTCTTCAGTTTTTTATAATTAGAATGAATATAACAAATATATTTAAATTGTAGTCCGTGATAGAAAATTGTAAACACATCATTTATGGACCTTGTGTAGGAAGTCATGTTGGAATGTGAAGTCATCATAGATTCTCATCTAGTTGTGGTTGAGTCATCATGGATTTCATCTAATTTTTGTTTGGATGTTCACTATAAATAGTAACTTTGACATATGTTAAACATGTAGTTGTGTGATTCATACTTATCGAATTAAGTTGTATTCAATTAGGACTACGTATGCTACTCAAAAAAAAAAAAAAGGTACAATTTTTTGGGAGATTGTTGTAACTCTAAACATTCTTAAGAATCAAAGCTAGAGCAAGCAATAATGCCATTAATGAGAAGAGAAAATTCCTCGCGCCAAATTATACATGACCAATGAAGTAGGTAGTCTAATTGGAAGAAAATTGGTCAAGTGGTGCCCTATTCTGACAAGGACAAATCTATTTTTGACATTCATTGGCATGTTATGAAATGAAACATTCACGTCTTGATCCGATGGATGAAAATTATACTCACTAAAAATGACAAATGGATTTTCCACTTATTATTAGTGGAAGGGTACCATTTTGGATAGTCCTTCAACTGATTTGATTTAGACACAATCCAATTCAAATAGTGAAACTCCTGCGATAGGAAAACAATCAAGAAACCACCTTCAAGAAATCCTCTATTGGAAATTCAGAATGACACTACAAATAGCTTGGATGAAGAAATTGTTTTGGTCAAAAGCAAATAACAGAGAGGTCATTTGAATATGGTAGATAGTATGAACAATTATATTATAGTCTAGGTTTGTAGATAGATCTTAAGTCATAGGAGTAGATTACCTTTATTCTAGGGCCTTTATTCTACTATTATTAGATCCTTAAAGCATAGTATATAGCTTTAAACTCCTTTAGTCATGCTAATAGAAAAACCTAAATACTAATACATTTCCCTTCGAGACACGGGTTGTCCCCATTTAATCAATGCTCACTTTAGGTAGTTAGTGTAGGCTTTATTTATCTATTTAAATATTTAAGCTCAAACTAAAAATTATTAATTATTATATAGAATAAGATATTTGAGATTGATAGTCCTTATCAGCTGAGTAGATTGCAAAGCCATTTAGAAACACAGATGATGATTACCAATATAATTCTCTTGGATTTACTCACTTACTAATAAAGGAAAATTCATGTAGATGGAAATTATAAAAATATCTATATAGAATTCACTTCATAAGTCTCACAAAATGGAGAAAATAATAGGGCATGTTAAGACTTCACCTTAAAGGGCTTGCCAAATATTGAATTCCTACATTTTAGTTTTCTTTTGAATGCTTAATGTTGAGATTTGATAACCTAGTAAAACAATTAAAATTCAACCATTAAGACTTTATTTCATGTTTGAAATTAATCTAATAAAACCTAATAGAAGAATTAAAAATTACAGATGGTTAGTCAGGATAGCAAAAGTTTCTCATTTTGTTCAAACACTGATAAAATACTGCTATTTTTCATTTTTAAATTAAGGGTAAATGCTTATGATTGTAGCTATAAATTGGTGAGACTATGAATGGGAATCCTCATCTCATCTAAAGACTTAGTTATAATACTTTAAGAGATATTTGAAAATTGATGACAAGAACAACAACACCACAATAGAAGTATATTTGAATTTGTGAGGCTAGAGACATGTGTTCTCATCCTTAACATGAAAATTTAACAATAGCATCCCAGTAGGAATTTGATTCTTAGAGATAAGAAGAAGAATGCTATAATTAAACTATTTTTAAATCAAAAACCTTATAAATAAGGCAAATTATGTAGACCCCAATTATAGTAGTGCATACTAAGTCTTGACAAGCCCACCAAATGGAGATTATAGTATGCATGCTAAATTTGTACTTTTTAGGTCCTACCAATATTGATTCCTTTCATTTTGTTTTCTTTTACATGTTTGAAATTGATATCACATAGTCTAAAAGTAATTAAAATCCAATCATTAAGACTTCACAAGTTCCAAGAATTATTGATTCCTCCATTTTTGTTTTCTTTTGACATTTGAAATTGATGCCATAAAACCAATACCACATTCAAAAGACAATCATGTTAGTCAAGATAACACAACAATTTTATGTTAGTTTTAAATGAATAGAAAATTATATTTTTAAATTTTCGGATTGGACATAAACTCTTTTGACTAGAATACCACACCCTCAACATGAATACCTTAAAAACATAGTTATACAGATTTGAATCTTGATAACTAGAGCACAATGCCACACTTAATATTTATTTGATGAATAGTCTCTTTTCTATTAATTAAATATTGAAGTTACAAATTCAAAAAAAAAATTAGAAGATACAAGATCATCCCAAAGATCGAAACACTAACAACTATTCATAAAAATAAAAAAAAATTCATTTTTGAATGTGTAAGGTCATATAAAAAATCCTTATCACAACCTCAATACTTAAAACATCATCCCAATGGATTACAGATCTACAACCCACCATGCACTCAAATCAAAAATCAATTCATGCAGGCTAATATCAGACATTGCCATAAAATTCAAACTACGTGTAATATGACTATGAATTCTACCCTATTTTTTCGCTGAGAGAGTCTCCACGCGTTTCTCGCAGTGGGGGCTTGGCTTACCTGCCAAAACAAACGCTATATATGTGACTAAATCTCCTCCTCCATTTACTTTCAACTGCCACTGTCATAGCAGAAAGATTTCTGTGTTGTTAAAACAGAGCAATATGACTAAATCTGTTGCCTTGTTTAGATTCCTGCATACAGTAATGGCGGCTTTACTCGTTTTATTTGCATGTAATGGAGAGGCAAAGGAGTTCACTGTAGGAGACACCAAGCATTGGACTCTGGGAGTTAACTATACAGCCTGGGCTTCTCACAAAACATTTCATGTCGGCGACATCTTGGGTAAATATGATAATGCTTAGATGAACACTTGATATGATGATACTTCGATTGTGTTAAGATTTTTACCATCAATATTTAGAATCATACTACATGATCAATCATCAGAGCCGTGATATGTTAATTGGTTTTGTGTGATAAAACAGTTTTCATCTATGCTGCTAAATATCACAATGTGTTGGAGGTGAACCAGTGGGCTTACAGTTCTTGTGTGGTGAGTAATCCATTGAAAGAGTATAGAGGAGGAAGAACAAACATATCTCTTAGCAGTGTGGGAACAAAGTATTTCATATGTGGAGTGCCCAATCACTGCCCCAATGGTATGAAAGTGGCACTCACTGTTTGCCCCACCAATCTTGCTGCCCCCTGAGCCTAAATGTCTCACACTGTGTTAGTCTTTCTTTTTGGGGTCTTTTGTCTTGTGGGTTATCTTGGCTTAGCCAGAATGCCTCTTTGTCAGGGAAGGGTCAGTGCAATTAGATTAGATCTATTATTCGTCTTCCTTTTAGTTGATATAATCTTGATTGGGTAATAATGGTTTCAAAAAACTAATTGGATCTGTTGGTTTCAGAACTGTTTTTTAGAGTTTTATTTTATGTGTTTATAATTAATATGCTTTTATTTTAGATAGTTTTTGAATTCATTCTATATTTTTATATCTAATGACTGTAAAATTCAGCAAAGTAGTTATATTTGTGGGATTTTTTTTTAAGTCAATATGAATGATTACTGAATTTGATAAGGAAACATATACAGTAAATCTAGAAGCAATCTTAAGAATGAAAGTAATTTGTTGGTTTCAAAGTTCTTTCTTCTTTAAAAGTTTTATTTGAAGATTGAAGATATCTAGCAATCCATTTTATAGGATGCATAAATAATCAATTCTAAAAATGTTCATGATCATAAAAAACAAGTGCTACATGGTGGCTTTTTGCACTCGCCATCATAGTTTTTGCACTAATTAGAAATTTCCCGGTTCAGGACTTGATTCATGGTGGGCTCTTTGTGAGTCATTCAACTTCACCAATACACCAAGGGCCCATCAACTAATAGTCTATTTTTGTTAGCATAGAGTAGTTAAAAATTAATATGAAGAATAACATGTATTTATTAATATTGATGACATTAATATTTTTTTAGTAATTTGATAATACATGTTGAGTTTATTTGTTTATGTTGACATTTTTTATTATAAAAAGAAAATATTAATGATCAAAAAATTGTATTAATTATGTTGAAAAATAATAATAAGACTTAATAACTAGCTAAAATCTAACAAAAAAAAAACAATATGAAAGAAATTAATAATAAGAAATATTGCAAAAATGAATGATGATGGATCACAAGACCGCACAATGTAATCATCATCATTCATTTCCCCATGACTTCTTATCATTGTTACAATTATCAATTGTAGAAATTTAAAGTGATTGATAAAAAAGCAAATTAAATTAAACTAAAATTCTAAAGAACGATGAAAACCTAAAAATTTAGAGGTCATTTACTATAGAGCCAAAGTCCAAAATGGAGTTAAGTTTTTTTAATAGAATTAAAGTATTTACATTTGTTCATGAAAATAAGGAAGATTTATATTTTCTGAAGTGTTATGCATATAAAACATATTACCTTTTAGTGTTATAATTTTATTAAAAAGTATATAAAAGGTATATTAATAGTATTGATTTTGGAGGGTAATTTCAATTGATATCAGTGTCCTCATTACAAAATATATTAAATTAATTTAAATTATATTATTTTAAAATAAGAGAGGAGGAGATGAAATTATTCCATGTTATATAAAAAAAAGTAGTTAAAAATAGAAAAATGGGCATATCCTAGAAACATAAATAAATTATTAAGCACTTAAGCGGCTAAAGGAGTACTATAAAAGGTGGTGGGTCTTTATCATCCTTCTTCTCCCATACATTAATAGGTTAGGATTGGAATCCATAGAGGACCAACCCTCTTTTGTGTATCTTCTTCGTCCTTTTCCTTTCTTTTTGAAAAAAGAGGGGTAAAAATTTATTCAATCAAAAGCTAGGAACAAAGCAAAGGCCAAAGGCCCAATACAACACTACAAACTCCTATCCTCCAGAAGCATCTGATCAATAATCTCACAATACTCAGCGGGTAACTCATCCCTACCATTAATATTCCACTTATCCACATTCTCTGAAGCCCACTTAGCCAGACAATCGGCCACTCTGTTCCACTCGTGAGAAATATGACGAAAGGAGACAGAATCCACCGACCTACAAAGACCAAGAATTTGTCTGGCTAAAGAGGCAAGTTGCCAACTAACATTATCTAGCCTCTAGTTGTTCAACATATCCACAACAATTTGTGAGTCAGACTCACAGATGAAATTTTTCCACCCTAACGAGCAGCCACGCTCAATAGCAACCTTAATGGCCAAGGCCTCCATCAGGTTATTAGAATGCTTACCCTTGTAAACAAAGAGGAGAAAAACTGCACCTCCAACATCACTTCTACCAATAGCCCCAATACCGACATGCCCAGGATTCCCCCGAGAAGACCCATCTGTATTGATCTTCAGGAACCCAGTTGGGGGAGGGGATCACCTTCCATCTCTACACACCTGTTGTTTCCCATGGCTCGATCTGTTGTTGGGACTGCCTCCCTATCTGCTATCCTTCAGGTTCAAATTCTTCACAATAGCTTGATCCCCAAGATCAATATTAACAGACATATCACACTTTTCATATATCGTCTCCTGAATCCTATTAAGAATCAACTTCCACAATTGGTTACCGCTAGATTTGGCATCACAAAAAATCCTACAATTCCTTTCCAGCCAAAGGTTCCAGAGAATGAAGACTAGACCAACCAACCAAGCAACCTGTAAGAAAGAAGTCTTTGCAGGAGGTCTGCCCAAGCTTTCCCAGAATTTGATAAGAGAGTTAGCATGAAAGCAACCATGACCCCAAGCCTCCCACCATCTATGCCATATCTCTCTTAAGAAAGGGCAGAGAAAAAACAAGTGTGAGACACACTCCTCATTATGCTGACAAAGAACGCAAATCGAGGGACCCTGAAAACCTCATTTGCAGAGATTCTCCCAAGTAAGGCATTTCTTGTGAGCCAACACCCATAAGAAAAAGTTACACTTGGGCCATGAAAAGCTACTCCAAACTTTCTTCCACCAGTGCACTTCAGCCCGCCCATGAAGGTTCTTGTCAAGAATAGCATAGCCTTGAGCCACTATAAATTTACCTTTTAGACTTGGACTCCAAGCTAAGTTGTCCCTCCCATAGAGAGCGCTACAAAATCTACCCTCCAGAACATGAGAGAGGAGAGCCCGGTCCTCAACAGATCCATCCATCGGCCACTCCTGAGGATCCTTCCAGCAAGTTATCTCAACTTGTCCCAGGTGCTTAACCGTCTTAAAGTGCTCCACCTTAATACAACCAGCATTAGAAAAGGTTTGGGAGAGGGGGATAAGTTGCGGAAAGCTAGAAAGAATAGGAGGATGGCCATCCCATGAGTTCTGCCAAAATAGAGTTTCTGAGCCTCTATTACAAATCTAGAAGAGCCCCTCCTTAACAATCTTTGCTCCCCTCTTGAGAGTATTCCAAATACAGGAGCCTTTACCCACCAAAGGAAGCCATGACACCTCAGAGAAATTCACACCAGGAAAGTACTTGTGGGTGATAATATTGGCCCACTCTTGATCTTGACTGTTACACCAATGCCAGTATAATTTGGCAGCCAATGCAGTGACAACAAGGTCTATCAAACGAAGCCTGAGGCCACCCGCATGCTTTGGCCTACACACAGTCTCCCACTTGACTAGACTCCACTTCAAGGAAAGAAGATTTGCCAAACCAAAGGAATTGCTAAGATAAAGCATCAAAATCTCTCACAAAACTAGAAGGGGGAATCTAGATATCACATCTATAAATGGGAAGAGACTGCACCACAGTCTTAAGTAGAACCACTCTCCTAGCAGAAGATAGCCATCTATAAGTCCAATGACTAACCTTACTTCTGAATTTATCCAAAATCCTGTGCCAATAATCCCTCCATTGAGCACCCAAGGATAGAGGGACCCCAAGATACATTAAAGGGAGAGAGCCAATCTGGAACCTAAGAATTCTAGCAATCCTGTTCTGAATAAGCCTAGGAGTGTTAAAGAAATAGATAGAAGACTTATCATCATTAATTTTCTAACCTGAGGCTTTCAAATAGATATCCAGAGCTTTCCTGATATTAACTACCTCACTGATTCTAGCACTGCCCAAAAGCCCAGTATCATCCACAAATTGAAGATGAGAATACGAAGGAAGGTTATTACTCTAACTCCACCCTTGGATAAACCCCTTCCGAACCTGAGCTTTTAAAAATCTGCCAAGCCCTTCTGCCATGATAATGAATAAGTAGGGAGATAAAGGGTCGCCTTGCCAAAGTCCTTGAGAGGCACCAAAGAGCTCAGAAGGTTCTCCATTAATGAGAACAAAGAAGGAGGACGAGGTCACGCAGCTAAGAATATTTTGTAAGAACTCCCAACTCACCTGATCATAAGCCTTTGCCATGTCGAGTTTTATAAACATAGCTTTCTCCTTAGAGTTGGCCATAGAATGGACAGCCTCCGTTGCTATCACAGCTACATCCAAAAAATTTCTTCCGTCCACAAAGCCACCATGTTCCGCAGAGATTAAAGGACCGAGGAATGGTTTGAGCCTCTCTGAAATTAGCTTGGTGATGATCTTATAGACCACATTACACAATGTTATGGGCCTGAACTGATCCAACCTGTTAGCACCTTCCTTCTTAGGTATGAGGGCCAAGAAGGTCGAGTTCAAAGACTTCAACATTTGTTTATTCCTGTGTGATTCCTGGACCACATCTAGAAGATCATACTTTATTATCTCCCAGACTTCTTGGAAAAATTCAATTGGAAACCCATCTAGACCAGGGGCCTTACCCTTCTTCATATTAAACACAATTTTCTCCAGTTTTGGAAGCGAAATAAGATATAATAGGGCTTCATTCATTTCCGCAGAGACAAGATAAGGGATACAATCCAAAATGTCTCGCTCCTCATGCCCAACTCCAAGCTCCTCCCTAGAAA
Source organism: Cupressus sempervirens (assembly GCA_028749045.1). Taxonomy (NCBI): domain Eukaryota; kingdom Viridiplantae; phylum Streptophyta; class Pinopsida; order Cupressales; family Cupressaceae; genus Cupressus; species Cupressus sempervirens. The sequence continues at coordinate 55,975,390 of CM053792.1, read as the reverse complement.
AGAGATCAGAGAAGTACTTAACTACTTCCCTAGAGATAGCTTCACAAGAATAGATCTAAGTTCCATCTGATAATACAAGAGAGGAAAGAGAATTCCCATGCCGTCGTGACTTAACTAAGTTGTGGAAGAAAGCAGTGTTCCTATCCCCCTCCTGAAGCCAATCAATATGATATTTCTGCTTCTAGAAAATCTCCTCCTGAAGCTCCCATTCTTCCAGCTCTTTAAGGGCTAGAGTCTCAACTTCACTCATCTCAGAGCTCAACCCATGGTCTTGATTCTGCCGGGTAATATTATCTAGCTTGGTTTGAGCAGCAGTCTTCTGATCATGTAGATAGTCAAAACACTATTTATTCCATCTCTTAAGCCTGTACTTCACATGCTGAAGCCTCTTACTAAAAGTATACATGGCTATACCATGATCATGCATCCCCTCATACCACCAGTCAACCATTAGATCACTTAAAGATGAGTCTCGTAACCACATCAACTGGAATTTGAAAGAGGGATTCTTGGTGATCTTGTATGAAGTGGTGGAAAGCTTAACAGGCCAGTGATCCGATCCCCTCCAATCAAGAATTTTAGAACTGGTAACCCACCTATTGTCCATCCAATAGCAAGAAACCAAAAATTTATCAAGCCTTTCTGAGATAGCCTAACCATTGTATCTCCAATTATTCCAAGTAAAGACTCCATTATCTGGCTTTACATCAATGAGAAATAATAAGCCAATCATATCTCTAAGCAGATTCCTTTTCCTTTCTTACTAGAGAAATAGATAATAATAAATTTAGTTATTTTGAGATAATGTTATTATATATTTATATTATTTTATATACTATATATGCTATGTATAATTAAGTCTATATATCTAATATTTGTTTACACCTAGTTCTACATATATTTCTAGTTTTATGTTTATGTATATGTAGTATATATTTAATTTGTGTCTAATTTAATCCAAAATTTACTAATTATTTCTAATTTACTTATTGAACATAGATATAATCAAATTGTTTAAGCCATGTTGAATGTGAAATTATTTTTACAACCACATTCTTAATCTACACACATATAATTAAAACTAAAAAAATTAATTAATCATTCTCTTTATATATGTGTGTGTGTGTGTGTGTGTGTGTGTGTGTGTGTCAAGACTTCCATGCTCTCTACTTGAGCTACAGGACCATCTTGAAGCGGAAGCAAGATACGAAGTGGAATATAAATTACATTTGTAAACTTGGTTATGTAGGTGCTTGGGCTTAGGTTGATCTCGGAAGTATTTGGAATTGTAGGCATATTTGTGGATTAGGATTCAAAATAGAAACCGTCTCCTTGAGCACATTTGGCATCATATTCAACTTGATTTTGCAATTTCATCTTTTCAACATCATTAAAAATATGTGTAAGATTATTTAATGCTAACTCAAAAGGATATGGAGATGCTTTACTATCACTTTAGAGGAGTGTACAACCAATTTGCTATCAATATATGAAGTAAGAACACTAGTGACATGAGGAGTATACTCACTTGTCTCTAAATAGCTACCTACTTTTGTAATGAAATATCTCCATGTAATTGCTTGTATGGATTAATTTAGCACAAAGACACTCTCTTGTCCATACTTGAACCTCAATTTGATCTTCTTTTCTTAAGCAATTCAAAGAAACTTGGAGTTGCTAGTCACAAATATGAAAATGGATTTTTATAAAATGAAGTTTTTGGCAAATAACAAACAAAACTTTGAAAATCTCTCTCAGAAAATCTATTGAACAAATAGACAACCAAAACATAAAACTCTTTGAAACAACCCAAGATAAAACAATTGGATTTAAAATATAGCAATGCACAACACTATCCCCAGTAGAGATGTCAAATACCTAAACCTTATAAAGATTGCTCATTTCTTATGCTCAAAGATTCTAGAATGGTTGCCAACAAACAAGAAAAAACTACAAAGTGGATTTCCTCTCACTTTTGGTTCTACAAGACCAACAAAGGTGACCCTTTAATAATACTTAGATCTACTCAATCAACTAACTCACTATTCTAAAACATAGATGTTCTAAATATATCAACTATATAAAATAGATTATAATGACTAGAATCTAGCTCAATTTCTTGGATAAAACTTTATTGGCTATGAGAATGAATAAGATAATACCAAATTAACTATACAATTTTTTATTTTGATATTCATTTTAAATTAAAAAATAGAAGACTTCTTGGATTATGTCTTCCTAGGGTCAAATCGTTTACAAAAAGAAAATGAATTTATCTATTAAGAAACTTTAATTTTAACCAATTGGCTCATTGTAATTATGCCTTATACTAACCAGGTACAAATATTCCTCCCACCTCACATATCAGTCCATCACATATATGCAAAGCATGTCCTCCAAAACCTGGTTCACCTGCTCAGTTTGCCCACCTATCTCTAGCTAATTGATGCAGGAGCATCCAGAGGTATATGGGCAATCCTGTGTAAACCAAAAAAAAAAATGTACTTAGACTCAATTTTTGTTTCATGTGTTTTCATTTTTGGATACCTATTTGGGTCAAATAAAGGTTCCAACTCTCACAATTCCACTATCAGTGTTCTAGGATAGAGTATTTGAACACTATGGGATACGTGCACATGTCAAAAAAATAGGAGTATGTAATTGAGCCATCATTTTGGTAAACTAGAAGGTATAAATTTTCTAGATGAATTTTATTGTAATTTAGAGCATTCCAAAAAAAGAATTAGGTCAAAAGGCCCCACGGTTTGAAAGTTATCACAATTTTTCAATTTTTGGAGACCTCCTAAGAATGCTTCAAAGTCAGGTTAGGGGCATTAAATGACCTTGAAAAGGGCCGAAAAATGGGGGGATGAGTGAAGCTGGTCCATAGGGCTATAGAGCGCTTCGAGAGCTTTCCGAAAATGTAAACGGTTCGTCAATCGGAGCTACGGTTCAAAAGTTATGCCTCCCAAAAGTTCGGTTACCGTTTCTGGATTCTTCTAGATTTGTGTCGACTTCTAACGTAGCTTCTAGAGCCTTCTATTTGGTTGGTGGGTGCCAACTAGTACTTTCTAGAATTTAATCCTAATCCTTAACCCTCCGGGGTCTATTTAAGAACATTTCTGGCATTGTAAAAGGCAGTTCAGAGTGGAGTTTGAGAGGAGGTACTAAAAGGAGAAATTATCTCCAGACTTATACTATTGTAAGCCCTTAGGGCATGTTTTGAAGTCTATTTTCTCTGTACTGAATGTACTAGCATATTTTCACAGTTAATAAAATTTTCCCTTTCCTGTTGTGTCCATTCTGTGCTTGGGTCATGTCCCCATCACTAATATACTAAACTAAAGTTGATTCGAGCACCCAAAGCATGTTGAAGAGACCTCCACGGTGCTGAAGTAGATATTGGGTCTCTATCTAAAATGATCCTACAAGAGATCCCATGCAACTGACCAATATCCTCCAAGAAAACATGAGCCACCAAAGCAGTTGTGTATGATGATCTCATGGGTGAAAAGTGTGCTACCTTGGATAACTTGTCCACTACCACCATAAAAGAATCATGATGACAAAATGACAGAGGTAAGCCTGTGGTGAAATTAATAAATATTATGTCTCACTTCCACTCTAGAATGGAATGTAGCTGCAAAATACCTGTAGGATGCTGATGCTCTACTTTCACCATTTGACACTTAATACATCAAGTAATGAAATCAACTATATCATGCCTCATCCCTACCCAAAAGTATAATTGTCTTAGGTCAACATGCATCTTCTTGACTTCATGATGTGCAAAATATGGTGCATGACGTGCCTCTAATAAAACTAAAGAATGAAGATCACTTGACAATGGTACATAAATACACTCTAAGTGCCACAATACTCCATCAAACTCTTAGGAGGAACCTAAAGAATGTTCCTTAGGGGTATGTCTAGACTCAATCTTCTCTCTAACCTCCTAATGCAAATTGACTAGGCAAAAACCTCCAAGATACAACTACACAAATCCACTCCTAATGAAAAAATTGATATCTCATGCCTTCTCCTACTCAAGGCATCCATGACAATGTTCTCTTTACTCTTAATGTAATGAACATCAAAATCATACTTGCACAAGAACTCCATCTAACAATTTTGTCATGCATTCAAGTTTTGATGAGTAAAGATAAATAGCAAGATACAATGATCACTATGCAACTCAAACATATGTCCCAAAAGAAAATATTTCTAGTGCACAAACACATGCACAACCATTGCTAATTCCAAATCATGAGTGGGGTAATTCAACTCATGGTCCTTGAGATTCCTAGACTCATATAAAATCACTCAACCATCATGCATCAACACTTCCCCCAAACCCTCTAATGATGCATCCATGCATACTATGAACTCACCTATTGTATTAGACACTACCAAGACATGCACACTAGTCAATCTCTCCTTAAGAACCTCACACATTGACTCACATTGTTGTATCCAAAGAGATTTCTTCCCTTTCCATTAAAGAGACATGATAGGATGAGACACGCAAGAGATATCATTCACAATTCAGTAGTAATATCTCACAAATTCCATGAAGCTCCCAACCTCAAGAACTCCTGTGGGTGTTGGCCAATTCATGTTAGCTCAAATCTTAGCAGGATCCAATGTAATGCTATCACCCATAATTATGTTCCCCAAATAGTTCACACCTTAGACTTAAATAACTCACACTTGCCCAAGTTTTCATACAGTCGATGATCATGTAAGCACTGCAAAAACTAGTGTAAATGGACCTCATGCTCCTCCCTAGGCTAAGAATAGATCAGTATGTCATCTAGAAACACAAGGACAAACTAATTGAGGTATGTACAAAATACCACATTCATCAATCTAATGAACACTGATGATGCATTGGTAAACCCAAAGGGTTCAACCATGAACTCATAATGCCCATAGCATGTATGAAAAGCTATCAAATTAATATTAGCCTCATGGATTCAAAGCTGATGGTATCTCAACTTAAGATCAATCTTCAAGAACAAACTTGCTCCCTTCATCTGATCAAACAAGTCATCTATCCTCAACAAGGGATATCGGTTCTTCACCATCACCTTATTCAATTGTCGACACCCAATGCATAAACACAATCATCCATCTTTCTTCTTTACAAATATGACTAGTACACTCCATGGGGATACACTAGGATGAATATGGCCCTTGGCCAAAAAATTATATAGTTGCAAATGAAGCTTACTCAACTCCTTAGTTGCCATATGGTATGGTGCTTAAGAAATAGGCTCTACTCCCAAGATGAGATAACTATGAAAATCAATGTCACACTATAATGACATAACCAATATCTCATCAAGAAATACATCTACATACTTATGGAGGAGTGGGTTATGTTCAAGCAACACCTCTCAACTCTCAACCTCATCTAGGTCACTAACAAAGATTGTGAACATCTGACAACCATGTCGCGTGTTCTTCTTCAACTGCTTAGTTGAGATCATCCATCGTGAGATCAATTTTTGGACCCCTACAAGATCAATTTTCCCATGACACACTATACCAACATACATCGACAATCAATACTCACATGATGGTAAGCTAACCAATCCATACCCAACATGATGTTGTTAGATCCCAAGGGTTAGGATACAAATTTTATCTATGGGGGCGAAGGTGCCCAAGTCCAACAATGCAACCACCAACTAAGGAATCTGCATTCACTTTGGATCTTGTGGCTAACTCTAATTTTCACCTATCTACATTTTGTGCTACCACTAGCCCACATCATTGAAAAAGAAGTGGTGAAATTAAAGAATCTAAAGCACCCTCCAGAATCAACTAATATAGTGGTAGAGAAGCCATGTAATGTATATGTAGTCTCAACTACGGTGCTCTGATGCTCAGCCTAATGGTTGTCAAAGATCTACTTATCATATTTTCAAGGTAATCAAACATGTGTTTACTCCTCTAATGCACCTCCCCAAATATGCCTTATAATTCTTCCAGCAATATAAAACATGCCAACTCATCATACAATAACCTCCAATATTCATCATCATGACACCAAATGTAATCTCACTTACTGTACCGCTCATCAATTTGGAAATTTTTGACTATCTTCAAGAGCTCAAGTGTTCTTTTTTATCTAGACAAATATGATAATTTAGACTTTTTCACCAATCAACCAATTAAATTATGGTCATGATATGATGAGAGATAACCATGTTGGTGTTGTACATGTGATCACACTACACAACTCCACTTTGACTCTGATCACCACCAAAGTTGTTCTCACTATCTACCAATCTTATGGACTTAGTTGATTTTCTACATAATCAATCACAATACCTTCTCACCAATTGTGTCTTGACTTCATCAATCATATAACTTGTTTGTTCTAGCATTGTTTCCATCAATGACAACTTATAATGCCCCACTTAGGAACCCAAGAGAAATTAACCTACTACGTTTCAATGTTTTATTGAACATTTTAAAAAAAGTTTCCACAACATGAGATAACAATGCGAAAGCAATAATAATAACATAGTTTTATCTAAATATGGCTCCCGTTCTCGCTCAAAAATTTGGATCTCCCGCTCATGGCACTCCTGCTTCTTTAGCGTTCGATAACGATGTGGTCTATGCCGGTTGTTCGGGTGGTGGAGATGATTTTTGTGGGCAGTCTACAGATGGGGATAGGGCTCTGTCTGACCTTCGTTCGACTTCTTTTGTGGGTGGGGTTAGGGCTTCTTCTGCCCCTCGTTCGACTCCAAGGTCTCCTCCTCATTTACGATTTCTTGGTTTGGGGGGAAGGACTTTCGCAGACGTGGCTGCCTTCAAAGCCAATTTACATGGAGCTCTCCCTCATGCTATTTCATCTGGGCCCTCTCATGTGATGCCTGTAAGTGCTTTAAAGCCTATTAAGATTTCTCTTGACCTAGAATCAGTTGAAGATATATTTCATATGGCAAAAGAACTTTCCTCTTTTGCTGCTATTTTTCACTTTCAGGGTTATTGGCCCTCTCTTGCTAATCTACATGATTGGATCTCCAAGAACTAGGTGCCACTTATAGACAATAATGTCCATATCTTTCCATGTGCAAAAGGCTTCTTTATAGCTAAATTTGAAAGCACTAATGATAGGAAGATTATTTTGTGTCACAATAGTTTTTCTTGGCAAGGCAAATGTCCACTTATGGCCAAACCATGGCATATGGATTTCGATCCACTTTCGAAATCCTTTAACAAGTTCCCTATCTGGGTCCGACTTTCGAATCTCCCAATACATCTTTGGCATGATTCGATTTTTGAAACTATTGGGAATGCTATTGGTGTTTTCTTATATGTGGATTATAATACGTTTGATATTTTCCACTCGACTTGTGCGCGCTTTCTTGTTGAGTTGGATGTTTCTAAGGGCCTCCTTGAGGCAATTTGCTTGGATTCCTCGAGGGGTTCTTGGACACAAATGCTAGATTTCGAAGGTATCCCTTTTCATTGTAGGAATTGCCACTTGACTAGTCACATTGCTGCTCGGTGTGTTGCTGGGAAGTCTAAATCAAGGCGACCACCTTCGTGGTGGTCAGGGGCCTCTTCTAAGCCCTATACGGTAAAACAATCCTTGGATGCTCCTATGGATTCTGTGGCTGAGGTCTCTCCTGGCGATCATTTGGAGCCGGCGGAAGAGGAGGGTCTCCCCTCTTTGGTCTCTTCCCCTCTTTCGGATGCTCTTCCTAAGGGCCAGTTGTCAACTAATTCTCATAGGGAGATTGTTTTGGCTTTAGCGCCCCTTGGGTTCCACTATTCTATTTCCTCTGAGGCTTAGGTTGCTGAGGCTGCGAAGATTAAGGATGGGTGGATAGCGGTAAAGAGTAAGTGAACTAAGTCATATGCTCCCCCTTTAGATATGAACCTTCGGTTGCGTAAGGGAAACTTCAAATCAAAAGGAAAATCTTAAGTTCCCCTATTCTGATTGGTTTTTTTGTGACGGTGAGCGGGTTGTGGCTCTGGCTCACTGGTTACTGGTCTGGGAGGTTATACTGGTTGCCTTGCCTTCCAGTCTGTTTACTTTCCAAGTTTTAGTGTATTTTCTGGTTGCTTTTTCTAGATACATCTGTTGGTTTCAAGTCCCTATAAAACCTAGTTTAGATGTTCAGCTGGTTTTAGGTCCTTTTAAAACCTGGTAGTGCTTCATGGTATATCTTTCTTTTTGATGTAAAGGCTTTCAGAGCCCCTTCAAAACCTATTTTTACCTTAATCTAAAACAATGCGAAAGTAATATACACATACACATGAAGTACACATGAGCAATTACAAATATAGTTTTGATTCCTCAAGGGTTCCTTCACATTGAGTCTCATTTAAGAAAGATTTAATAATTAGTTTTAATCTTAAGCACAATGTCCATAATCATAAAGGAATAAAAGATACATAATCTCATAAGCAGATGCATAAGTACAACTAATATAGTGAAGTACATCCAAATAACAACATCCATTGCACATGTCATATGGTATGTAATAATAAATACGAGTACATCGATAAACAATACATCATTTCATGGGATCTCAAGATATAAGGTATGTAAATACATATATACAACGTTTGAAGAGAAAGTCTCCAAGATAAGAATAAGAATAAAAATGATTAACTACATCAACGAGCATCCAATATCAGTGTCAATCTAAGGTGGGTCTAGATCATAAGAAGTCACTACCTCCCAATCATGTCGTCATGTAATCAGGATCCCACTCCCACCGTGCAAGGGAGATAATGTACAATCCACATACGGATAATAAAACTATATAATAAACAACACAAATCCCAGGCAAGGATCCTAAAGGCTCTCTACAACAAGTGGTATTACTCACAAAAAAAGATAATCACAGAGGTAGCCCAAAAAAAAACATAAATAGGAAACCTATGATGCATATGGGGAAGTGTCATCACATGAGTCAACTATAAGGTTACCTTGGTAGTCTCTCTAGACTCTGGCCCCCTAGTGACTATATGTGGCATTAGTAATCATTTTATATAGACAAGGAAACTAACTATGCAAGATTGCTATCAACCATATTCTCCTACTCCCATCCTAGCAGTGCTAGCGCTCAAGACATGGGCGAGGAACATTTAATCTTTTTAATTCATTTTAAAACTCACCATTTATTATGTAGTTTTATCACTTAATTGTGTTACTTACAATGAGTTACCCTGACAACCACTTAGGTCTCTGGCCCCCATTGCAAGCCACTTTCCCCCTATACACCTTGTTAACCTACCCTAATGCTACATTCAAATAATCCAAATAATATCAAAACATTCTTATAAACCATAATCATGAAAGTCACCAAGATAAAATAATGGAGCATAGGAAATAACATCACATCTACACAAGGATTCATTACCCACCTCAATATAACATCTTAAAGAATCATCCATCCCATAATAAATATCCCATAATCATAGTAACGATACATAAAGTCTCATATTCATAAGAACAATAAGCCAATATCAATAACATCTATTTCCATCATAAAGTACATCACACATAAAGATAGTCATTCAAATTATTGAATAACTCATAAAGTAACATACTACACTACACAACCATCTAGAACATAGATCAACATAAATGATAACATAAGGTGACAAGGTAAATCAAACTTCACCAAAAAAATGGTTGTCGCCCCTTTGGTTATGATACATAGTGATCGAATTAAGAAGGATTACTCACACTCACACTCACACTCCAAACCATATACAGACTAATCGAGACATAAAAATGGTTATACCATTTCACATAAAAAAATAAATTCACATAGCCTTTGATGTACAATACTAACTGGCCGACTACATAACCCCCAAAACATCATAAAAGAAATCCCAACAAAACCATTTACTAAGAAATCACAATAATAATACAAATTTAGTTTTGCAACAAAATTAATTCATATTCTTACAGTTTAGTTTGGCTATAGAGTTTATGTTAAAAAACATGCATGAATGCCTAAGGTATAAGAGAGAGAGTGTGTGTGTGTGTGTGTGTGTGTAATCACCATGACTAATAAATATTAAAATAATATTATTTTTAATAATTTAATATTCAACTCAAAAATTTAACTCTTAATTAAATATTAATATTTTATCAATTTTATCTATTTTATGTTATCACACTACTATCAATTTATTATCAATACCATTCTTAGAGTATTACTTTAACTTCCATATAAGTCCAATATTAATATTTAATTTCCATTGAACTCATAGTTCTATTATAAATAGCTCAATTTGAGTTATAATCATAATATAATTATATTATATATAGTTCTACCCATTATATTAGTTAACTTCACTATAACTCGCTTAAAATATAACTAAATAATAATTAGATATTTATTAACTTACAACTACACTTGCATTGTAAACATCTGATAAGATTATATTCACCCAAGAATTGATTGAACCTAGTTGTATAAATTAAAGTATTTTTTTTCTCATCTATAAAATGTAATGTTTAATTATTTATTTAGTTTTTAAATAAATAAATAATAATAATTTTTAAAATTAAGATTTTTATTAAAATACAAAATTAATAATTAAATACGTTTTAAACCAATAAAAAAAAAAATTAATTATTTTTAATTTTAGTTTTATTTATTTATTTATAATTTCAAAAATTAATATATATATAAAATTTTAAAAAGCTTGAATGCATTATTTTCACATGCATGTTTACTTTTAAACATGTATGATTATTCTATCAATTTTTCTAACATGCATGTGTTCATTTCCACATGCATAAATATATTCATTTGTATTTGTTCCTTTACATGCTTAACTACATTGAATTGCATGTATATTTTTATACATATATTTCTTTTTTTGAACATAAATCTTTTCATAATAAGTATATTCTATTTTATTTATAAAATATGTAAATATAATTTAACATATAATTTTCACAATTTTATTTTATTCCAATTTTGATTTAACTTCTAATTTGAATGACAATATCTAATTCATCTTTGACTTTCAATTTATTTTAATTTTATAAATTATTTACAAATATATTTAATCAAGCTTTAAATTGGATGAATATTCCTAGTTTCTAATTATTTTGCATGTAAGTTTTCCAAAGAAGAACCCAAGGTTTTGATGGATTTCATTCAACATAGTTTTGCTAATTTTAAAAGAAAGTTTTTTGCATGTAAGTTTTCCAAAGAACCCAGGGTTTTGATAGATTTCATTCAGCATGGTTTTGCTAATTTTAAAATAAAGGTTTCTAGATTTAACTTTTATGAGAATTTTCTACACAAGAATAGCAAATTTTCTTCCTTCTAATTTTTCAAAAAAAATGTAACCCAAAAGTAATTTTCTTTTAAATTCCACAAATAAAAACTTTTCATAAATTTTAGCAATCACTACAATACAACTTGACAGACACGAAGAAGACAATCTTTTTAAAAGAAAGATTTGCAAGGATCCCAAACCCTACCTCAAATCTGGTAATAATTTTTTTAAGATAACACAAGCCCAAAACATGTGATCCAAAATACTCATAAGCTTTAAATTTACTCTTTAATTTCAATGTCAAAAATACCATAAACCTCTATGAAAACCTGTTAATTCTAACTCTCTTCCCAATTGCTCTCCCAAAACTTGTCTATCTTTAAAATGATTAAAAAAAACCTCCAATAAAGAGCCCCTAACTCTAACTAGGTTTTCAAATTTTTTACTTGATAAAAAATCACTTACTTTTAATTAAATATCAAATAACTTAATTTAATAAATCTTTTCATGCACACTCAAAGCACTTTTAATATAAACTATTATTTTCTTTTTTTTTCTCCACTTTATTTATTTTGTATGACACTTTTAGAATCATAATTTATTATTTTAATTAATTATTAGGAAAGCTCATTATTTAAATGCAATTATAATTTAAGTATTTATTAATTAAATAATTATAAGAAATTAATATTTACTCTTTAATATTTTAATTCTCTTTTAATTCAATTTTCTAATTTAGACTTTTAAATCAAATCTTTTAAATTAAAGTGCACATTAATTAATTTCTAATTAATTAAATATCATCATGTTTTAATAATTTCCCTTTTAAATAAAATAATATTTAATAATTAGAATATCATAAGATTAATCTAAGAATCACAATTAAACCATTTATCAAGCAAATCACACAATCAAACCCACATAAAAGCAACATAAGAAAAACTGATCAAAGTCAAAATCAAACAACGCACACAAAGAAAAACTCATGTGTTTCAAAAAGGTAGGCAGTCAGATAAATGTCCTCCTCAAGATGAGTAATTAGGTTTTGGATGGGATTGGACATGAACATTATCTCCCCATTCGTATCATTGAGTTATTGCAATAGAGAATGCTCATCCTGGCAATTTAGGGAAGTCGATGTCAAGTACCTACAACCTGCATAAAGATGAGCATGTACATGTGCATATATATCTAAGCTAAATAGGCAATGGCGGGGAGTGAAAAATTGTGTAGATACCAACTTGCAAATGACTACGATTGTTTCCCTCAACCATATTAGGTGCATCAAATAGAAATGTAAAACACACACACACACACACACACACACACACACACACACACACACACACACACACACACACACACACACACACACACACACACAAGTATCGGGTAAGTAAAATTAATAAAGCATGACTATAAATATACTCATATTCTAACATAAGTAACTCATCATCATGAAGATATGGTAAACGTTATTCAAAGACACATCATATGACAACATTATGAAGGTAGTTGCAAGCTATGTGCACAAAGATGGGGGACCATAAAGTTGCCACTTTTTGGTTTTCCCCCATCCAAGACATAGTGCGTACACACTATGTTTTTTCAAAGTGTGTATGCATTATAGTGCATACACACTATATTTTCTTATAGTGTGTACACACTATTTGACAATTCAATAAAAATGTCATTTTTTCATATTCAAATAGTGCACATGCGCTATGGTATTTGTTAAAGATTGTTAATCCTAAGGGTTGGATTTGCCTTGGATATCCAACCCAAAGGCTTGGACATTTGAAGCAAGTCTAAGACATGATTCCAAAAAATATATACACAAAAACATAGATTTGGTTGTGTGGCATCCATCAGGTTTACTCATGGTTATAACATAAGATAATTGAGTTACATAAGAATATACATCTTCTTGTTAGCTATCTAACCATATTTCTTTTTGAATTTGGATTATATTAAGTCTTTCATCACTAATTTATTTTCAATGTATGGCACTTTTTTTGTCAAAAACCAACTTGTAGTATTATGCGGATAGATTTTCATGCTTTCATCATTTCCTACAACAAGTTACTTTTCTAGGAACTAAACTCCATTCTATACACTTAAAAAAAAAAAAAAATGATTAGTCTTCAATGATTTCTAGGGATGTCACAATAGAATTTCAAGTTGTTTTAGATGACTCCACTTAAATTTTTTATAATAAATCAAATATATATTAAAAATTACCAAAAAAATCCAGGATAAACTACATAGTGTTAGGTAAATCCTCACCAAAGCAATTTTAAAAATTCCACAAAAAAAAAAAAAAAAAGATTTTAGGGGAAGCAAACTTGACACTGTTATAAATTTACTCAAAAAAAAAACCACTTTGTGTGCTCCCCTTTTTAAGGGCCTTAAACTCCACCATTTAACATAAAATTTAGTAGTTTAGAAACTAGACTAAGAGGGCTACAACTTTTGTTTTTATCATATCTATAAATATTGAGTGCAACTATCTTCAATTTCTTGTCAAAGTTTAGATTTTTCTATAAAAATAAAATAAAAGTGGCAACTTATACACCCTCTTTTGTAGACATATTATCCCTTAACTGATATCTGAAATGCAATACTTAGTTATGTAGGATAATTGATTATATCACATATACAATGGCTACTTACAATGATGATTATTTAATCGCTCTTAATTAGTTGTGATACAAACAACCCATATATATATATATATATCATTGTGATCAAGTCAACATAGTGCATAACAAAAGTAGCATTAGAGCCAAGCCAACATATGTCATCGAAAATCCTTGTAACCTAAAGAATCTCTTGTCTTGGATATGTTATCTCTATATATGATTATCTCAAGATAAGATATTTTTAAGACTCTAATAATCAAAGAGGCAAGAAATAAATTTTATCAAAGTAACTTAAGATGAGAAACCAAATATCTCAAGCAAGAACCAGATGTCCATAATAGGGGATTAAAATCATAAGATAATTGATTACAAACATTAAATGAGAAACCGCGATGTTGTAACACCATTTCATCTTATAATTGTGAATGTGTTAGCTAACTAAGGAATACCAACTTTGATTGAGTAGTAATTGCCTTCTAAGAATACCAGTAATATATCATTAATTTTATTTCCAAACTCGTCAAAAGGAAGAAAAAATTAACTATACTTACCTCAATATGAAAATGCAAGTAGAGTTGAAAGAAACAAATACAAAAAACCAATAAATATGCATAGACCTATAAAGGAAGAATATCCTATAGCTTGATTGCCACTAAATAAGTATGAGAAGCCATTTTCTACACATTGACACAATGTGTTGGAAAATCTCACACACATGATAGGTAATTTTCAAGATATCCTTTACCCTCCTCCAAAATGTCGACTACCTTGGTTGGGTGTATATAGTTGGAAGCATACTCGTAGCATCCAAGTAGTGGACATAAGTATCACAAGCTTTAAGAAGCATAAATGTTGAATCAATTTCAAGCTCTCTAGGTGCTATATTTGACTTAAGTATCTAGAGTGCGAAGAAGAATGATTAAAACATCGAACATGTTCAAATCATGTGCTATATATGATGACTATGTTTCAATAAATATATTTTATGGCAATAATAAGGATGTCTTCTCATGAATAGATACGAGACATATATTGGCTTTTGTTTTTGGTTAGGCATTAACTTTAGTCAAATTTAAAGAGTTTAAATAGTTTGCCCCTGTGGTGGTGTTCCCTCTAGTAAATCTAATATATCTAGTGTTGTTTATTCTTTCTTGATATCTTGAGTGTTTAGTTTTATTTTTAGACTTCAACTCATCTCTTAGTGGACAATAGCATAGTTGCATTTTCGCTAAATCTTCCTTTGGTATAGTCTCACAGGATGCTTGAGTTGTGTTGAGGTTGTGGTTGAATATTACTCTTATTTCATGATCAAACTTCTAGATTATGTATGTGATTTGTATTCCATTGTTGTGGTCCAAGTTGAGAGATTCAACCTCACTCTCTCTAGTTTATTAGGATTTGTGTTTTTTATATGCACTCCCCTATTATATGAATATAATACACTCTCTATGAGTTTTATCCAAAAATAAATCATAGAATAGTTTTCCCTCAATAAGTTCTACTTGAGCATATGCAATTGCATTCTTAGACTAGTTCCAATTGAGCAAATTAAACTCAACAATTCTAATTTCATGCCTGCAAGTCTATTTCTTAAGATGATAATGACTATGATGAATAATAATAATTTTTGGCATTTAGCATAGCCCATTTTATGTCTCTAAAAATGTTTATCACTAACTCGATACATTTATTGTAGAAGAAAAATACAAATAAAACTATTATTCAGGAGATGGTTTTAAAAAATACAAATTCCTTCAATCTAAATATAATTTATTTTTCTTATATACAACCTTCTTTGGAATAAGCATTTGATTTGAAGAGTAGTGTCACTTTAATAATTTATATTTAAAATAAGCATTTACATTCTTATATAGACTAGCTTCAATTGAATTTTATTACATTCAATTGTCTTATATAGACTTTTGACTCCTATAAAGACAACCCTTTCAAGTGTTATGTAAGTTTTGGTTCTTATATAGACTCTATGGATGAAAGTTTCCTCTCAAAATTGTTTTTTTTCCATGTAAATCATTTTATTTTTACTAAATTCAACAACATAAAAAGGATGTTAATCCTCACACATCCACATCACAGTGGCATCAATAAAAAATAACACACTAATAGTAAAGATGCTAGCAATTACAAATTATAAACAACATACTAGCACGAAGGCTAGTAGCCAACCTCAATAATGGGTAGACAACTCACCCACAACATGGGGAGAAGAATGTGGGGGTAAATAATGATTTTCCATGTGTTGTTAAAAAAATCGTAGGACCATCATACCATCATTAGGATCCCAACCACAAGGGGGAGTAGATAGTGAAACTCAATTTGAAAAATTGTCATCATAAAGTCAACATTGTTGAGAAAGTTGTTTATCTTCAGCCAAAGACTAGAATGGGGTAAGAGAAACAAATAGAGAAGGGTCAACAACAAGGGACTTCACTAGCAAGAACAAGAGGAAAAGTATCCACTATGGCTGACAAGTCCCAATTTGCAATAGGAGCATCATCCACAGTTGCACCAGGAGCTTCATTATCATTGTCAATTTATGTGTCATTAGAGGAAGATTCAAAAGTGAAGGAAATGAAATGTCCATCATTAACATATTTACACTAAGGGCCAATGCATTTACACCACAAGAGGGAACAATCAATTTCTAAGTGACCAATAGACAAGCACCAACAACATTACAATGAGATGCCCTCATAATCCATTGATCGAGTCCATGAGCTATAACCTATCACGAGAATGACATCTATTGAGAGAGGTATAGAGATATCAATATCAATCAAAATGCATGCAAAGGTAGAGAGACCATTAACTATTGTAGTCTCATCTAGTGTTAAGAAATGACTAATAGAATTGTTAATGAGCTCCAAACAAGAGTTCTACCAAAAGTGAAAACGAACCCACATTGAACACATGTTAAGTGGTTCAATAAGATGACCAAAAGAGATTGTCTAAGGTTTTTCCAAGAGAAAGTAAGTTCTCCAAAACCATAACTTGCTTAGCACCAAATCTCATTCTTCACATGAAATTTAAAAACAATATAAAACTCATTTGCACAAGGGAAAAATTTAATGTTACAAGAGACTAAAGGTCTACAAGAATATGTCACCTGACAATAGAGATCTGTAAGAGAGTGTTAGAAACTAGTGAATCTGCAAATCAAACCACAAAATTGGTAAAAATTTGCATTCTCCACCATATCCAAACCACACACCACCGCAGGTGATGTATTAGCACATGTAAGAGATTAAGATTTCCCTCTTGAAGGAGCAAATTTGGGAACATGAGAAAAGCTTGGTTGAGATTTCCCACTTGAAGGAGCAAATTTTGCAGCATGGGAAAAACTTTGTCCATTAACAATAAAGAGAGGCTTTGGAAGGGATACCCTCACTTGCTAGCTTAATATACCAAGTCTCTTAGGGGGTTACACAATGGACATCATTCCAACAAACACCCTACTAGCATCATTATTAGGAACATCACCCCTAACCAGATGCAGAGTAACACTCAACACACTTGATGATCTAAACTTAGGAAACCTCGAGGTAGAAATAGCAAGAGATGTCTACTTACATTGTATATTAGGGACAACAATAGAATTAACAAGCACAACTTGGGAGATTCCAACCACCATCATAGAAGCCCCCAAATCCAACACACAAGCGACCTTTGAATCAAAGGCACATGTAAGAGATTTATCCTTTGCAATATTTAAATCATCTTAGGACTTCGCAAAGCATTCCATTGTTTTGAAAAAAGATATATCTTTGAAGGTAAAAAAATTGTTATGTCATATTGCTTTTGTTTCTATAATTTTGTAACTATATAATTTCTTTAATTTTTTAATCTATTTACTCTCATAATTAAGTGTACAAAATCTATTTTACACCTCTTCATCCTTCCACAAAATAATATTAATTTATTAAGGTTTTGCAACTAATTTGTGGTTTATTTTCTCATCACAACATCTAACAATGGAACACAAGTGAAATGATATACAAACCCAAATGACACCTTATGTAAACAAATATGTAGTTAGAAACTTTAGAATTTATAAATCAAGGAAAAACATCCACAAATCCCACAAATGAAAAGTGTTATACTAAGGAAAAATTATTACATAACTAAAAGCCTTTTCAATACAACTTACCAAGGAAAAATTATTACATAACAACTAAAACCTTGGACTTTGGATCTAGAATAGATTATTACATAACAACTAAAGCCTTGGACTTCGCTAGAATCATTAAATAGAAATGCTAAAAATTGAAATAAAATAAATGTGATTTTATAATTTTTTTTATATTATAAATCGTGGGATCAAAAAGGTACATCAAAAAGGAGGGAGGCAAAGCCTCAACCAACTAATCGAAAAAATAGCAAAAGAAATAGTCCACCAAGAGGGACTGCTATCCGAAATACAAATACATTAGAGTAATACAAGGAGAAAGGTGAGCCAAAGTCATAGCAAATGGAAAGCTACGGGATAGCATCTTCAAACTTATTGATCCAGGATGTCCAACCGAGGGTTCCCTCCATCCATATGGCTTTTTTTTGATTCGGTAGCTGGTGAAAGACGTGGAGATTATCCGCAGAGGGGTTCTTGTTGTTCTTGATCTCTTGCATGAGTTTGGCAAGGGCTTCATCAAATGCCACCTGATTGTCTATTATACTGGCCAGCTCGTAACCATTCTGCATCTCGTAGATAAACATGGTAGCCCGACCATCCCTCAGAAATCTAAGCAACTTCCTTTTTCCCATATTCAACACGCAGCAAACCTGCGAAGCAATTTTAAAATGTATGAGATTTCTGTGAAATCTAGTAAGAGATCTAGTAAAACCTTGGAACTTAGCATCATTTTTAAATTTCCATATATGCCAAAGGATGAGCAATGAGAGAATCTGCCAGAATAAATTAGCATCTTTTCTAAGGCCCTCAATAAAACCATAAATAATATCCAAAGTGTAAACATAATGAGTGACGCATATACCAAACATGAGCCAGATTTCTCTAGCAAAAGAGCAATCAAAAAATATGTCTCATAGTCTCAGGAACTCTGCAGATAGAGCAAATATCAAGATTAACATGCTGGTTTCTTATGGGGAGTCTGTCCAGCAGGAGCTGCCACTTAAAACATTGAATTTTAGGCTGAATAGGAGCTTTCCAGAGTTTATCAAAAATTTTATGCCAGTCTGAGGAGGTAAAGGAGCAGTACCAAATGCCATTAAGATGGTGGGAAATAGAGCTATCATGATTAAGAATCTGTAAATATGTTTAGCTTTGACAGAAGTGAGGAGAGTACCATCTTGCCATCTAAAGGAGAGAAATCGGTGAGAATCCACATCAGTATTATGGGGAAGATTAAGTTGAGAACAAGCAATTTTGATAAGATTGTAAGTACACTTATGAGAAGCAAGAAGATTATATTGATTGGCAAGGACATCCCAGCTGATGAGTTGATTGTACTCAAGGATGTCCATGATATATTTAACGCCTTTGTTGGCCCAAAATCTAGCCGAACAGCCTTCGGTCAAAGCAAGAGGTTTGCCCTAATGGAGAAGATTCCACCATAATGATCGCTCACCATGAAGAGTATAGTGATAGTCAAAGGCTGATTTATCAATATGGTGGTGAATGTTCTCCCACGCTTTCCAAATGGAACGAAAAACCCAGGATCCCTGCACAGAAACATGGAATTTTCCAAAAATCAGATCACTAAGGGGCAGATGTTTCCACGATTTAGCAGGTTTAGGCACACCATTTTGAATGTTACTTCTGACAAGCACTTTCCAGGGCTCATTACCAACAAGGGATTGAAGGATCCATTTAGAGGCAAGAGCCATTCCTTGAAGTTTGAGATCGTTCAAACCAATCCCACCAAGACCTTTCTCCAGATGGCACCAAGCCCACTTAATAGAATGGGCTTTCTTAGTACCTTTGCCATCCGACCAAAGAAAATGTCTGATGGCCTTCTGAATTTCCAAAATCTGATAGTTACTAAACATCCAAACAGAAGAGTAGTAGATGCTATAGGAGGAAAGAATCTTCTGGCAAACCTGAACTCTCCCAACAAGGGAGAGGAGCCTATGATTCCATTTATTAAGTTTTCTGAAGATTTTTCCTTTTATCCATAACAACATATCCTTAAGGGAAGGGCCCACAGAAAAGGGGATACCAAGATACCTAACAATCTTGTTAGGTCCTCCCCAAGAATAACCAAATTGAGAAAGCCAGTCCGGAGGAAGATCATTCCATCCTAACAAAATGGATTTAGAGCTGGAGATACGAGCTCTAGAAGCTTTACCGAACATATCAAGTTTATTGCGAAGGCAAATGAAGTTATCTAGGCTGAGCTCCAAGAACAGAGAGGTGTCATCAGCAAATTGAATATTAAGAAGCTCAGAGTTATTAGGAAGAGTGATACCACGCACCTTAGGGGAAATGGTGTCATCTTTGAGGATATAATAAAGAGCATCAGAAGCAATAACAAATAGAGCAGGGGCAAGCGAGCACCCCTGCCGAATGGACCGAGACAGAGAAATAGGATTGGATAGGATACCATTAACATCAATCATGGCAGAAGCATCTTTTAGAAGAATTTGAATATATTTACAAAAAATATCAGGGAATCCAAAAGCTTTTAACATCATCAAGATGAAGTCCCATTCAACTCTGTCATAGGCCTTCTCGAAGTCGAGAAGAAGCATAGCAGCCTCCTAATGTGAAGTATTGGCCCATTCCATGGCTTCCCAGTTAGTAAGGAGATTCTCAAGGATGAATCTACCTTTAATGAATCCAGTCTGAGTGGAGCAGATAAACTTGGGGAGAATAGTCTCTAATCGAGAAGCCAAAACTTTCGCAAGAATTTTATAGGAAACATTAAGTAAAGTGATAGGGTGCCAATTTTTAATCAATGCTCTGTCTCCCTCTTTAGGGATGAATTTTATGATACCAGTGTTAATAGCAGTCCCCAGAGTGTCATGCGAGAAGGCCTCAAAGTATCAATCATAGAGGTCTTTAGAGATCCAATCAATGTTGGCTTTGTAAAATTCAGCAGGAATGCCATCTGGACCTGGGGCTTTGTTATCTTTTAGTTTTCGGATGGCATCACCAATTTCTTGCTGGGAAACAAGCCTTTCGAGGGCAGAAATATCATCCTCCGCAAGCTTCTTGGGAATAAGCTCAGAACATCTAAGTCTCCTTAATCTAGAATTATCATCATCTTCAGAAGTAAATAGGTTCCTATAAAAAATTTCAAAGGCCAAAGAAATATCCTGGCCCGTAAGCAACTCCTTATCATTGTCAAAGATTCTGTCAATCCTCTCTTTCCTTTGTTTCTCTTTGAGCAGATTAAAAAAATATTTAGTACCTTTATCACCAAACTGAAGCCAGTGATTGCGGCTTCTGATGAAGGCCGCTTTGGGTTTAATATGCTGATGTTTCCTAAGAGACTTCCTAGCAAGGGACACCTGCTCAGCAAGGATGGTAGAGTCCGATTGAGATTGGATATTGGTCTCAGCCACAAAGAGCCGATCAGAGAGCACCTTCTCAATTCGTCTGTAGTTTTTGGCTTTCATTTGGCCGAAGGTTTGAAAGATCTTAGTCCAGGAAGAGATATTTAGCTGCCATCTATCACTATGAGTCAAGGAGTTGTTTTGCAGGTTGATGAGTCTAATCATATTAACAACAACACTAACATCTTGGTCCTCAAGAAGAGAAGTATTAAGGATGAATCTATGGGGGTAACTACTAACCGGAAAGGTGAGGGACCTAAATTTGATCTGGGCCAAGGTGGGACAATGATCAGATAAAGTAGCAGGAAGGACGGTAATAGGAGATCCGAGTTGATTCAGAGAAAAGGAGAAGAAATTACTGTCAACATAAAATCTGTCAAGCCTAGAGTAAATTTGGTTAACTCCCTGTTGGAAATTACACCAAGTGAACCAAAGAGACCTATTCCTAGGTGTTTCTCCTTCAAGGGGATCGAAGAGATGAAAGTGATGCTTAAACTTATCCCAGTGATATTTTTCAGTGTATTTCCATTCAAAGGGAGAGCCCCCAATTTTATCTCTGGTGTTTTCAATCATATTAAAGTCGCCACCAAAAAACCAAGGAATGCCAGGGAGGGAAGTGAGCCAATCCCAAAGGATGATTCATTCATTATAATCATTAGAAGCATATAGAGAACAAATGCCAAAGTGAGAGTTATTAATATTAAAAGTCACCCAGGCAGCTCTGTTGCAAGGAGAGATTCCAGAATTTGTGATAAATTGAGTCCACTTAGGGTTGATAAGGAGAGCAACTCCACCCTTGCCCTTGGTATGGTTAGTCACGATCTTGAAGGGATCCTTATAGATAAAGTTAAGGGTAGTATCAAGGTTGAAGCCAACAGTCTTAATTTCCTGTAACATCATAATATCAGACTTAGCCTGAGAGTCCATGAAATTTTTCACAATAATCTTACGGTCAGGAGACTCAAGGCCTCTCACATTCCAAGAGATAATATTCATTGTGAAGGCATTTTGTTGGAGCTAGTAAGGGGATCAAAATCCCCACCTTTCTTCTTGTTTTTAGAACCGAGAGGTCGACCCTTTTTTTTCGAGCCAGACTTAATCAAAGCATCTTCATCCTCACTGATATCATCAGTAAGAAGAGTAGAGTCTTTAAGAGTCATCTTAGAGTTAGAAGGGACCGGGTTAGGCTTGGCATAAATAACCTCAATAACCACATTATCATCAAGCTCTTTGAGGGAAGGCACAATGGGGTTGGGAGGAATCTCTTCTGAGTTGAATTCAAGGTTAGGAGGAGGAGGAACCATGTCAGGGCTGAAATCCCTGATCTCCTCCATGGGGGAAACACTATGATGTAGGTTAATGAGGTCAAAGGGAGAAGGCAAGGGATTAGATTCAGATTGTTGGAGAGAACTGAGGGCATCAAACCTATTAGCATTAGGCAAGATAGCATGAATGTGCTCTACGGCTAACTGTTGAGCATTTTTCATTGCCGTTTACGCTTCTCGACTGTCTGGAAATCATCAATGGCAACAAGTTCACTAGAGGAAAAGACAATCAGACTCAGAGCCACAACATTTGGGGTCTGGTTAATAATTCCCCTAGAGTCAGGGATTTGGTTTTGAGTACCAACAGAGGGTGAAGAAGAAGCACCCTTATCACTAACATTGTTTATAGTCACCTTGGAGTTAACAAGGTTAACAGAGATAGTCGTGGGAGAAGTTGAGTTGGGAGCAATCACAGGGTTATTGGCATTTTTAGAGGTATCTAAGGTTTCAGTCGAGGAAGCCTTCTTCTTATTCACAATAATAGGGCAATTTTTCCTTTGATGCCCTTCTTTCTTACAAAGAAAGCAAGCGTTTAGGCCACCTAGAATCTCAACAGGGCAATTAAAAATGTCTCCACCAATATTAAGATTTAAGCTTGGAGGGATGTCAATCCCGAGTTTGATAGAGATCAACATCCGAGCATCCAGATTAGGCACCAATCTGGATGTCTCATCTATACGGATAATTTTCCCAAAATTGTCCATTAAGTGAGGAAGAAATTTCCAGAGGAATGGCGGAAGCTCTTTAACAATAACCCACCGAGGGCATGACAAGGCAATAATTTCCTCATTAATCGCATCCTGAGACCAAGCTAAGGCACGAAAGGACGTCTTACCAACAGTCCAATATTGCCTTTTCAAGGCCTCAACCTGCGATTCATGAGTGCTAAAGAAAATGATAAACAAGCCCTTTTGAATCTGCCTACAAAATGATATTTTTAAACCCAATTTCAAGTTCCAAACGCTATGAAACCAATCATCCATAAATTTACGGGGAGGGCATTTATCAACATCAACACAAGAGAAGAAAATAGCAGTAGAACTTAACCTACATTTCTCCATTGAAATCTCTTGCAACATCTCATCATTTGGCATAATGAAAACTTGTTCCAGGGAATTGCCATAGCCCTTACCTTCGGTTCCAGGTCGTTTGCACGGAGGAGCATGGATAAATCTCGCAGAAGAGGAGATACCATTGCTGGGAGGGGCAACCGTCTCAGCAAAGGATCTCCTCGACGGATTTAGGGCACCGGGATCAGGGGGAAATGGTGCAATAACAGGTTTGGGCTCCATAGAGAATATAAAATAACAAACAACACACAAGACAGAGAGAATGAAAATGAATTAAAATTAATTGCAGAGGGAAGGGAGAAGGTACTCTGTGTAGAGGAGATATTTCTCCTCCACGAATTCAAGATTCGGATCAAAATTCGCTCCAACCAGTCGCGCGCGGGAGCTGAAAAAAAGTCTGGAGAAAACAAAACTCAATCGCATCACATTCACTGTTGAAGATCGCCTGCTGAAGTTCGCTCTATCAGGTTGTAATACTTTTGACAAAAAATAACCCAACGTGATTTTATAATTGAAATCTAATGATGCAAAAGTCATGTGATAGGCTACAAGTTGATTCCCTAAATTTTGGAATTTTAGGGGTGAAAAGCAAATATTTCAAATTCTACAAAATAATTATTTTTTCCTTTGACTCACTTATGTAAATGTAAAACTAATATCCTTGCTTGCATAGATCTAAGCTCCCATAACTTTTATATAAAATTTATTATTCTTTTGATAAAATCTAGATTATCATGGCTCTCTCACATTGATTTCTATTGCATAGATTTCAAGAACACATAATGTTCAAGTATACATTTAGGAGATCTAAATTGCAAGGGTCAAGTTATTCTTGGTTAAACCCCTAACATATCAACTTTACAACTTTGAATTAAAGACGATAAATGAGCAAATAATGTAGTAGCCTTAAGATAATGTACCTTGTATAATATTTTGACAAATGTTATTACATCTCTATTAGCTATTCTTGCAAGTCAAATTTTCTATATGTTCAATAAATTCTTAAAAGTTTTCAAAGAGAACAAATGTCATGAAATACAACCACCAAACACATAAATCATCACAAACATGTGCCGCGTCAAACGAGCAATTTATGAAATTTAATTTGAGTCCAAAATAAAAATCTGAAAGTCCAAAATAAGGCCAGGTTTGCATTCATTGATATAATTTAAAATTACTTTTTAAAAAAAAAATCTAACAATTAAAATAGAAAATATATGATATGTTGTTTGTTCCTAAATTTAATTGTGAATGAATCAGGTTTGCATTCATTGATATAATTTAAAGTTACTAAAAAAAAAAATCTAATGATATGTTGTTTGTTCCTAAATTTAATTGTGAATGAATTTTGAACATCAATCTTCAGAATCATAATTTATCATTTAAATATTGAATATATAAAAAATTGAAAAATAATTTAAAATTCTCAATTATACTATAATCAGGACACCCTGATTTAGATTAAAAATATAGTCAATTCTATTATTCTAAAAAAAAATAGAAGCAATTTTTTAACCCGTAATAAAAAAAAAGATGATTGTTTGTGTATGGTTGATTGTCAAACTGCATTAAAGTCATTCAAACACAGAGAAAAACCCAAAAAAAAATCCGATATGACACGTAGACTTATAAAAGTTTGATATTAAACATTTCCAAGATAACACAGTTATATCCTGTCCACACAATCTCTGTTAAAGCTGCACCTCCCACATTGATGGTGAGTGATCAGTAATTGAAAGATTTTTTTTTGTTTTTTTCAAATCATGTGAAATGCATTATAGGTAGCATAGATTTACGAATCGGATGCATCTTCAAACATATCAAGCTTATAATCCAAGGAAAAGCTGAAATCCAATGGAGTGGAATCTCTAATCATTTGGGCAGACTTGGCGTGTTAAAATTCATGTGGAGAATACACAGCCAGAGCAATACCAACCTTATCTTTGTTGTTGTATTCGCCAGACGCATGAGCTGAAACTTCAAAAAATCCCAAATATATGCGGGCATTTTACCATTTGCGAATCCGTATAATTACACGGAGATCCTGCACTGCAGATTCGAAGTTTGCACCGGATTTTGCAATGGCAGCACTAATGTATTCTCCTCTGCCTTTGAAATCGCCATCTTCATTGCAGAGGAGAAATTCTTGTTTGAATTCCACAACACAAAACTTTGTTTCGCTAAAATTGGGCCTGTTGAAGAATCGTCGGTGCTTTCACAGTTGTGTTGGTCAATTCAGGAGTAGAAATACAGCGAGATGTTCTGTTTCGACAAAAGATATAACGACTAGGAAATTGAGGATTGGCGAACAGAAATTGTCGATTGAATCCAGCAATTTGCTGACGAACATACCACAGAACGTGAGGTTGACTCCAACGGATCTCGATGGAGTGTTCGTTGGCGCTGATTTCTCAGAGAGTGACAGTCGACATGTGGTCTCTCTCGGCATTCTCAAGTACGTTAGCATTTGAGAAATTGATACACAGTTTCCTCCGAAAGCTCTACAATTTGTCACTAATATGGCCTCTATAAAGCTCTAGGCATTATTTGAAAATGGAATTTATGGAATGTGTAGAGCTGTTAACATTAATCGAAAATGGAAATTAAGTGTAGTGAATCCTGATGGTGAATTTGATGTCAATTGGGGCAGAAATCTTCGGTTTCTGTCGTGCTTTCGATTCAACATATTTTGGATGTCACAGAAGACGGGCACTTCTGGCAGAGAAGTTCACAATGAAACGCAGTTCTTGTTGGTTGAAACCCCGGGCGATGAAGATGATGTGTATTACAGTGTATTTTTGCCCCTTTTGGAAGGTTCCTTCAGAGCTTGTCTGCAAGGGAATGCTAAGGACCACCTGCAGCTTTGTTTGGAGAGCGGTATGTAACTTTTCACTTGAGCTGAACCTTGGTATTTGCTGGATGGCTTAAACATCACACACTAACGATTAAGTCAAATTCACCCTACAGCCTTAAACTCCATATCAATGTCTGGTCTGAATCAATCACGCCTGGAGCGCAGCCAACTCGTAGAAATAAGCAATTGTTGTAACATAATTAATCAAATGCTACACTAGAAGTGTAATCCTGCCTCTGGTGCCAACAATTTTGATAAATCTAATGCACACAATCTAATTCAGAAGTTAAGTAAATTCCAGCATGGATGGTACTACTCCTTTGAACTCTTTTCATCCTAATGATGAATCATGGAATGTGATTCGAAATGTTGAAAACAAAAGAAAATTAATACCATGGATGGAACTGCTCGTCTGAACAAACAATCAAAATGTTGAACACAAAAGAAAATTCATACACAATATAATCAAGAAGCTGCATAGAAGTTTCAGCACGGATTGTGGAGATCAGATAGCATTGAATCTGATGCATTGAGCCAATTTAGTTGTGGAGGAACTTTTACATTGGAGACTTCTGCACACACTCCTTAAATGGACCTGATATGTTTGCTCAAGGGGCCACACAAGAAGAGAAAGGAAGAGTCACTTCACTGTTTTGGAGTAGTTCCTCATCACTGGGCTTTTCCACCATATATCACACGAAGTACTTATACACAAGTAGGCTGCAATCAGCGAGATTTAATTTTATTTAGCAATTTAACCTGCAAGAAGGGATGAAGTTCCTCTGTCTTGCTGATAAACTTGCTGCTGCAGGAAGTAGGAGAAATAGAATAACAAAGTAAAAATTAAGTTTAAGTTTGTATATGCATGAGACTCCAGTAACAACCATGCAGTGAATCAAATCCCACAAACAAGGCTGTAAGCAGAACGCTGTATAACATAAACCCAGAGCCTTTTACACAAGTGACAATTTATCATCCATCCCTTTCCAATGCAATTGCTTTGTACTGCATTTTACTTCGTAACTCTTGCCTTTTTCCAATTTCTTGATTTTATTTGAGTTACCTTTGGTAAAATAAGACTAAAATCCATGCAAGCATATTACAGTTTTTCTAGGTTAATAGAGGAGCTTAGTTCCAAAAAAAAAACTTAGAAGCCATTGCATACAATTTTGTTGAGGTAAATAAACTCCATATAAATTTCATGGGCACTTCTTAAAATGCTATAGAAGCCAACTTGAGGTTCGAACAAGTTTACCCAAAACCATGAATTCTGTTGCTTTTAAAATAAGTTGTCATGCATGTCATTCTATACAAAGAGAAATCATGCTTTCTCTCAGCCACTGTTTATGGCATACAACTTGAAGAGTACTCTGCTCCTCATATGCCATTTAAACCAATGTTTCAAATAACCGTCTAAGCACTCTTCACTTGCATGACTTGGATTTTCAATTTGGAAGCCTGTTTGAAATGCTCCTACTTGTACCAATATCTCAAAAAGGGAATGATTTTTAACTGCTTTAGAAAATCATCCTAATCAAATTTCAATGGTGGAGGGTCTACTGCTTAGATTGACAACTATTTTCTCTGGGGTAACACAACCCATTTTTGGTTTTCCTAATTTGCCAAAAGTAACCGTCTCTAGTTAATGTATATTACTGCATTGTTATTTACAGATTTGTGATACTGTACTTCTCACAAATTCATCTTACAGGAGACCCTACTGTTAAAGAATCCTCATTTAGACATTCATTATTTATCAAGACTGGAACAGATCCTTTTGAGGTTGTTACAGATGCTGTCAAGTAAGTTGCAAATCAATAATTGTTAAGGGATGATTTTTAAATGTGCATTCAACCTCGTTTTGCATTATATGAGCCTAAAGGCAATGATAATTTGAGATCAATGGCAGCATGAATTGGAAGAACATCAAATACATAAGGATGAGGATTTCTTTCTTTGCAGTTGTTCACCATGTAAAATGCCAGTAACAAATGTATAATTTAGACATTTAAGTGTGTGAGCACATATCAAGGCTTTTAATATTCAATGATGTCCATGGAACTTATGCTACAGGGCTATGGAACTTCATTTGCAAACGTTCCTTCACAGGGAAGAAAAAAAGGTAAAGATGAAGTACCAATCTCTTTCATCCTTTCTGGCATTAAAGCAGTTCTAAAGAGAAAAAAACATTGATATCTTCTGAAATGGACCAGCTGCCTGGAATAATTGACTGGTTTGGATGGTGTACATGGGATGCCTTCTACCAAGAAGTTTCTGCAGAGGGTATAGAAGAAGGCTTGAAGAGGTTTTCTCTAACTTCTACATGAAAACTACCTTCTTTTTAATCTCGTCCCTTTTTACTCTTCATGCACTACTCTCTCTTATCACATTCCAGCTGTTTAAACATCTCCACCTCACATCAATCCTTGCGATTTCAAATTGCCTTTCCTCTTCATACACGTAGATTAGTGATCCATATGAAAGTATCAACATTAATAAAATTTAATATTGTGACTTTTTCTTGCACCACTACCTTTTTTCTTGTCCTTTTTTGCTGGAATTTAGTCTGTCTGGTATCATGCACAAAGTTCAAATGTTTTCAAATGTTGTAGATCATGAACACTGGAAATTTTGAATGTGCCTTAACAAATGTTTATGGATTTCAGTCTGTCAGAGGGAGGGACACCACCACGTTTTATCATCATTGATGATGGTTGGCAATCTGTTCAAAAACCAGAACTGTTCCCTGATAAGACGTAAGAGAATTCTACTCGATAAACTTCTAAAATAGGGAAAATCCCATATCTTTATAGATATATGAATTGCTGGATGGAAGATATATGAATTGCTGAATGGAATCAAAATATTTTACATTTAACATTTTTAAATTTTTCCTACACTTCAGGCCTTACAGCCGCTTAAATCACATAAAAGAGAATAGTAAATTTCAAACTGAAGTTGAAGAAGGCAAAAGGCCTGAAGATCCAGCCAAGGGCATTCAGAATATTGTCCAGATAGCCAAAGAAAAGTACAATTTGAAGTAAGTCACTGCAGCTTATAAACAACGTTGATAGAAGTCGTTTTAGTCAGTAAAATGGCTGGTTAAAAAAGGGTCATATCAATGCTGCAAAATCACTGGGTATGCATACAAGCTTTGATATCATTGACTTTGCAGGTATGTATATGTATGGCATGCACTTGCAGGATACTGGGGAGGAGTTCAACCAGGAATTGCTGAAATGGAAAGCTATGATTCTACAATGCAGTACCCTGCATCTACTCCAGATTCTTTCCAATATATGCCAGAAACAGATAGCCTTTCTGTTCAAGGAATTGGCCTTATGAATCCTGAAAGAGTGTTCCAATTCTATAGTGACTTACACAGCTACCTTGTACAATCTGGAGTTGATGGTGTGAAAGTTGACGTTCAGAGTCTTCTTGAGACTGTTGGTAGTGGTTTTGGCGGCAGAGTATCAATTACTAGGCAGTATCACCAGGCATTGAATAAGTCTATTGCTCAGAACTTCCCAGATAATGGATGCATAGCATGCATGAGCCATAGCACAGATGCTCTTTATTTGTAAGGGTGCCCATCTTCTTCATTTACTTCTGAGCAAACAATTTTGCAACATTGTTTCAAGAGATATACTAGAATTTTCAAGAGGCTTTTTCCTTGATAGAATTTTTTCTATTTAATAACTTCCAGTTCAAAGCAGACAGCAGTTGTAAGAGCTTCAGATGATTTCTACCCAAGAAATCCATTATCCCACACCATTCACATTGCCTCAATTTCATACAACAGCGTCTTCCTTGGAGAGTTCATGCAACCAGATTGGGATATGTTCCAGGTAAGTGATTGACCAGCATAATCAATTCAAAAGTATTGACTTACATTCTAATTTTTCAAGCAAGTTCATCCTTTAACCACAGATAAGTTCAATAACAATGTTTTCAGAGTCTTCACTCAGCTGCAGAATACCATGCTGCTGCCCGGGCTATTGGTGGCTGCCCTATATATGTCAGGTACGAATGATTTCACTTGTGACATCCAATAGCTCGTCTACAAAGTGGGCATTCATGTTTTGTTTTAAAATTTCCGGTACATATAGAATGCCTATTCCTATAAATTTATAAAATTTATTTATCTTCTGACGTTGGATTCTGACTTCTGCTACCCTAGAAGTGTTTTTTGTTCGGTATCCTAAAGGGCAAATAGGTAGCATTACTAATACTTGCCTTGACGAGTCAATTGTGGAAACTGATTACCAGGAAGTTGGGTTGAGAAGTTGAGATTGCAATTGCCAAAGTAAAATTGTTCTTGTTGATCTTGCAGCGACAAGCCTGGGAATCACAACTTTGAATTATTGAGAAAGCTTGTTCTCCCAGATGGTTCTGTATTGCGAGCACTACTGCCAGGTCGACCAACTCATGATTGTTTGTTTGTTGACCCACTTCGTGATGGAAAGAGGTAGGAGTTGATGTTCAGAAAACAGAAATTTGTTTTGGCAATACCTTCCTTCAAAGCATGGAGTAAGAAGAGATGACACAGATTTAGCTAATAAAATGAAAATAAGATTCTGAAAATCTTTTGGTTGCAGTCTATTGAAGATATGGAACATGAACAAATACACTGGAGTTTTGGGTGTTTTCAATTGCCAAGGCGCTGCTTGGAGCCGAGAAGAAAGGAAGAGTGTATATCATGATAAAAGTCCCGAAAGGATTTCACAAAGCATCCATCCACGAGATGTGCATTTATTAGCAGATGCCACGGTGGGTGACTGGGATGGCTCGTGTGCAGTTTACTCCCACATAGGTGTGGTCATATTTTAGGCACAGACCCAATCACGATTTTACCCAAATCAATGGAAGTCTCAAGTAAGAAGTTGTTAATCTCTTTTAATCTCTGGTTTTCAGGTGGACTGGTGCTTCTACAAAAGAGCATACCATTAACAGTTAGCCTCGAAGTGCTGGAGTATGAGGTTTATACTATTACACCAATAAAGGTTAGAGATCTTTTTATTCCTTAGCTTGTCACTGAATGTAATTTCCTGGGCTGATCCAGTTAGTTTTGAGTAAAAACATATGATGCTAGGTCCAGCAATGTGGCCAGAAACTTCAGAACCTAAAAATACTACATAGTCGATCCCAGAAGACAATTTCCCTTTGATTTACTGCAGACAAAGCAGACTCTTGACTCTATACAACATATCAATTCTCACACGGATATGAATCCGAAGGCGACCAAAAAAACGGGCGTCAAGGAAAATTAGCCACGTAAGGTCTACCGATTGTACGGTAATTACTTTTGCATTTAGGAAACAGACTTGAAATTTTTAAAATTTTGGGAAAAAACCCCAGTGTTAGCGAGTTCGAAAACAAAACACAACCCTTGAATGACTTGAGTCGGACAACGAGGGTTTTTCTCACTACACAATGATGTTTAAGACTGTAATGCACTTCATTAGTCTCTTAGCCGAGTGTTCGAATGAAAACTGACCAACCATAGATGCTGCATGTCAGAATGGAGGTTGAATCAGAAAAGTTAAATCTAGACGCCTCATTCTAGACCCCTGAGGTGATTTGGCAGACAAGGCTTGATCTTTACCCCGTTAACAGCAACAACTACCCATTTTCAGATTTTCCGTGTGTCCTGATTTCGCTTTCAATGTGCGTCGGATTCGGTTAGGTTATGAGGGAATTGTGTGACAATACCCTGCACCCACGTCTACACAAGCCTACAGCCTACAGCAGGGATGAGGTTGGTCCATAGAAAAATCCCATGAAAAACCCATAAAGCAAGATGCATAAATTACTGGATTATACCTAGACACAGACCCTTAATCCAAAACAACCGACATTAAAGATCCTCACTCTACTCAGCCCACAACCAGAGATTGGAATTTTTTTTTAAACTTTTAATTGCACGTTGAACACACCTGCTATATCTGAGATTGCATTTTCTGCAACGGTGGTTGATCAAATTGACGTGGGTGTCTGTATTGTGCAGAATTTAAGAGAGGGCATTTCGTTTGCTCCACTGGGCCTGATTGACATGTTCAATGCTGGAGGAGCTATCCGCAGATTAGAGTATGAAGCAGAATCACAAACAGCAAAGATGAGAATTCATGGGTGTGGCAGATTTGGTGCCTATTCATCGACAAGGCCAACAAAGTGTCTCGTGCAGTCTGCCGTGACAGACTTCTCATATGATCCTGAATCTTGCCTAATTACTCTAATGTTGCAACAACCCATTGAAGGTCATCTCTGGAATGTCACAGTAGAATTCTGAAAACTACTCCCACCAAAGCATTCTGGTAATTGCCGATCTCTCCCTTGCTTTCATCTTAAAACTAAGATTCTGAGACCATGGGCGTAACCTGCTTAATCCAGAAGGAAAAAGTTACCGTAAAAAGGAATGATCTGAAAAGTTCGAGAAACATCTTTCTCACAATAAAGACCGATTTGATGTGCAGGTTTAGCATACCTTGGATTAGATGGACTGTCACCTCAATACGGGCGGATTTCTTATATTTCATCTCGCTCTTTTAAATAGTAACAGAGAAAATAATTGAGCAGCGACGAAAACCAAATTGATTGAAGATGAGTCAATACACAGAACGTGATTAATAATAGTTTTCACTTGCCCAAGGCAGATTGGATGCAATTTCATTTGCGTAGTCAATAATTAAACCAAAAACAAATTGAGTAATTTACTTTGTTATGAATTTTAAATAATTTTAAATATTATTTATCTATTTTGTCATTGGCTTATGTTGGAAAGAACTGAATTATTGTTTAAATATTATTACATTTTTATTGAATCTAATTCTTAAATATTATAACAATTTAATTGAATTAAATTCTTAAGATAAAAATTATTAATAATGTAAGTCTTATTCAACCATTTATATTGCTTTGTTTGGTTTGTTACTTGATTAAGTTTAAATACAATTATGTCTATTATAGCAAAAATTAATGGGGCTCATCCAAACTGTTGGAAAAAGATGGCTTCAGTGTGGTGAAGAGAGCCTTCAATAGACAAAATTGTAAACCTTAACCAATTCTAGAACGTTTTGTGGGATTTCCAAGAGAAAATTACGAACCCTGATCGATTTCAAGGCAAGTTGCATGGTTTTCAAGAAAACTTGCAAGCCATAACCAGTTCTAGGGAAGTGTGTGCAATTTCTGGGACTTTTTGCATCAATAATCCAAATTCATAAGGCATTTAGAGGCTCAACATATAATCGAAGGGCTTAAGTCTCAAACTTGGATAGCTTAATGGGTGTTTCAAAACAAGAAATGGGTTGATGTGTGTATACTAAAACAAGTAGTGGGACTTTGTAGAGACCATGTTCCCATGATGCCTTCCTTGGAGAATTCTCTTCATGGCTTCTTTGCACCAAGAGTTTTGTTGCCCCTCCTTGCCCTCGTGTGAGGCACGATTTCCATTTTTTCCAAATAATATTGTAATCAAGATGAAGGCCCCTCAAATCCCTAAGGGTAGGAGATCTTTGAGTGTTTTCTCATGGCAAGTGTCTAAGAGTTTGTAGGGATTTTGCAACTGCATAATGATGCTATGAGGATTGGTGGCTACTTAGCTCTATATAAATCTTTTGAGAAGAGAACTAGAAGCATCGTCACCACAATTGGGGTAGGGGTAGAGGAAAACCCTCTTTTCAAGCCAACACTCCTCAAGGGATTTGCAGTCCATCAAAAACACCATTTACTTAGAATATTATGTGAGTTATTGATGATGGTAGCTTCAGATTAACACTCTCCAATGATCTCCTTCTACCCAAGTTTTGGAACTCTCTAACAAAGAGCTAATATGTAAGTTTTGAAAGTGGATCCCCTATCTCAAACCTCCTTAAATGGTGTTTGTCTTCTTGGTTGAATGTGAATGAAGTTTACTATGTAGGCAATGGATAGGAATTCTTCATTGTGGTTTTCTCAAATAAGAAAGATAGGGATCTGGAAAATAACCACAAAGTTTGATTTATGGTGAACTTTGGCCTTAATTCTCATAGACTTTCTAGTTTCTACTCTATACAGGAATGAATCAAAAATCTACTTATTAATGACCCAATCAAAGTCCATGCAAATAGAAATGTGTTGGGTCATTTATTTTTCCAATGTCAAGACAATATTGATATGAATATCTATGTGTATGTGTGAATACTTCTCATCATAACTAGAATTTTGTATTCTCTCCTTGGTTGGGTTGTGCCTCGTTGAGCAAATCACTTCCCAAGAGCAAATTAGCTCTCCTAAAAATGGATTCATGGGATCAAGATGTCATATTGAGCCTACAAATTTAGATTTATATTCTTCTTTAGCTTTTCATGAAGTGGTTGCTAATTTATGGAGGCATGTTCTCCTACATTAGTGGCCATAAGTAGCATTTCCCACATCTCTTCTTGGGAGATTAGTTCTTTCTTTCCTACCTCCTTACTTTATATCCATATTTCCAAGAAAGGATCTCCTAGGCCGGAGATGTCACTTCTTCATATTCAAGTTGCAAATGGGAATTGTATAAAAAATAATTTGCTAGAAAGGGTGAGTGAAAATCTTATCTCAAGTATGTGTACTTTTCATTTATCTTTTAACATCTCATAGATGTTGTATGCAGAACATGGTAATGTAGTGTGTTCTCCCACTCCTAGTTTTTTCTCTCACCCTTAGGTTGCTCATCAACTCTAGGTCAAGAAGACTTGGACTAATGAGGTGGTTATAGGTTCATCCTTTATTCAAGATAATTGGAAGGATGATAGTAAATCAGTGCCTTATAGGGTTGAAAAACTAAAGATGCCTCTTCTTTTGAATGATAAGGATGTGTTGGGACTCTCAGACCTAATTATTTAACTAAATAAATTGGTGGATGAGGCACCTACTACCCCTCATTCTTCTTGCTCAAATTTTGATGACACTTGTACTCCTTCCAAGCCAATGTATCAAATACAAAATCATCATTGCTAGAATCTCATCTAAGTTTATATATGCATCTCAAGGGTTTGGCTTGGCAAAGGGACTCTTTGCTCCCTCATGTGATTAAAGAGGCTCAACCTCTTTCTTTTTCTAGTCTATAAACATCGATGAACTATCTTGATCTCTCTCCTCCACCTAAGAACCATGAAAAAACTAGTAGACCTCATGTACCATCTTAAATTGTAAGAACTCTTATTTAATGAATGTTAAGCACCTATTTAATACAATATCATTGTAATGATCCCATCTTTTGGCCTTCACGTTCTCCAAAGTCTAAGTGGAGGATAAGAAAAAATTAAATTAATTTCTTATAAATTCATTAAATAAATTAAAAATAAAAGGTGGCTTTATATTTAATTAATTATTGTATTACAAAAGAGATGCGTCTAGAGTGCGTATTAATTATTGGAAAGGTGGAAGCCTCTAGAAGCACAATTAATTATTGCAAGAGAGGAGTTTCTAGAGAGTGCATTAATTATTGGAAGGGGGAAGCTTCTAGCACTTGCAATTAATTAATGTTTTAGTTCTTTCTAGAAGGGTGAAGGAATAGGATAAATAGGGGTGAGAGTCTCATTGTTTAGCATGGGATTATTGTATCGGATGATTATGACTTGCATTTGATAAGAGCTTGGATGTGTGAATCACACTCTTTTTTGGCAATAGAGGACGTTCATTCTCTGTTGTAACATTCTAGACGTCATTCCCTTAGGGTTTGGCCTTTGGAATACATCTCTTTGTACTTGATTGCAACATTTTTAGAATTAATATAATTTCAGCAGTTGGTTCAGCTTTTGGGCATTCCTGGGTGTCCATTACAATCATCAATCTCCTTCTTTCTTCCCTTTAATGTCCTTTCTCCTAGGTGGAACTGGGGTAAAACCTAATAGATCCTCTTTAGAGCTCCTATTTTCATGGCATTAAGCTTGAGGTAGGATCTATCCTCCTTGGTCCTCCCTTCATATATCTACTCTTTGCACTGTAATGACTATATCTTGGATTTTGCTATAATGACTATATCTTGGATTTTGTACCTAATTTTTGGGTTCTAAGACCTTTTTTTAAGATCCCAGAATGATCCTAGAGGTTTTTCCCCCTGATTCTCAAGCACACAATGTTTCCCTTATGGGACAACCAGTGATGTAGTGTTCCCTTGATTGGGCCCCATTTTGCATCCCTTATTCGGGTCTCGTATCTGAATAGCCTAAGGGTGTTAATTTTGTTAGCATGAATTCTAATCATATTCCTATAGGGAAGTATCCTAGTAGTGTTGGAGATATGATTTGGAGGTTGCATATTGCATGCATGATAGATTTTTTCATTGATGTCAACATACTAGTAATTCTATAAAGACCGGCAGAGTTATAGATAGAGTTTGGCTTCACAGAGTTCAAGGAATGAAGATCAACTTATGCACATATGGGAATTATGTTCTAGAGTATTTCTAGATGCTACACTTAAGAGCATACGGAAAAATATGAAGACTAGATGAAGTTATGATGGATTTGGTGAAAGCATCTTTAAGACGGTGCTGTTGGAAAGTGGGTATTGGTGTTTTGATTATATCTCCTAACGAAGATGGAATCTAGTTGAGAGAACTTGGACAAAGGTTGAAGATGTGTTGAAGATGATGTGGTTAATCATGCACATATCGATGATTAATAAGTGTAAATTTATGAAGATTATGAGCCAACAAATTACTTGTAATTGTAAAAAAAGATATAATATTGTAATGTAATATCTTAAGTTGATCTTACATTATTATTGTAATTAGGAAAGCCTCGAGGCTGACTCAATTTTGTTTTTAGAACTTGGTATAAAGCAAAGATTATTTCTTTGTGGTAGAGTGTGTAGATCAGTGAGATCATTAGTGTGATATGCGATTATATCTATTTGATGTATTGTGCAAGATTACATACAAATATCTTTTGAGCAGAGAAGTTATTGGTACAACTAAGGCATAGTGAACTTAAAAGGAACAATATATGGCAAGAGAATTTGTTTTTGGAGAATTGCTTATGTACACTTGTATTATTCAATGAGGATAGTACTGAAGTTGTTTGGATAGTGGGTCCTTTTGTCTTCCTTTCAACTCCTAACAGGGTTGGTACAACTTCTAATAGGATTGGAATGTCCTAACAAGGATTCAAAGTCTCCTAACTGGGACTCATATGTACAAATTTCATTTTATTGACTCCTAATAGTTTCCATCCTTTCACAAGGAACATTTATATTAGTACAAAATTTTGTGGGTACCATCACCACCGGGTTTTTTCCTTTGATCAAGGGTTTTCCTAGTTAACATATATATGTTATTGTGTATGGTTATCTTTCTATGGTTGTTGCATCTATTGTTTACATGTTTCATATTTAATAAGGCTATTAATAGCTGGTTTAATTGCATAACTAATTCACCCCCCACCCCCTCCACCCTCTTAGTTATCTTAGTGGACTTTACTTTCTAACAATAGGTATTAGAGCATCAGGTCCTTGAAATAAAAGTTTAATAGATTAAGGAGAGATCTATGACATAGTTTAGGAAATAAAGTTTGAAGTTTAATGGAGTTGACTATGATAGTTGGAAGGAAAAGATGAAGACACATTTTCTATGAATGGGTCTGGGTTATTGGCTAATTACTAGGAGTAAAAAGGATGTGATTGAAGAAGACAAGCTTGAAGGTTGTGATGAAAATCACAAAGACGTATTCATGTTCAAAATGCTTGCTAGAGAAGCACTATTATCGAATCTTCCTAAAATTGAATTTTCTCAGTTAAAATATTTAAGAATTTCTCATAAAGTTGGAAAGATTTGCAAAGTACACTTGAATGTGATAATCATGCTCACAAGGTTAGATTACAAAAATGGATATGCTTATTTCAAGATGTTAAAATGGTGGATGATGAATCTGTGAGAAGTTTCTTTGGTAGAATAGTAGAGATTGTTATAGGAATTAAGACTTATGGAGGAGAGAAATATGAAGATGACATTAAATGGAAGGTATTATAGAATTTGACACTTGCATATAAACAAACATCACAAATGATTGAACAAGTTATTTCTTTAACAATTGATTTTACAAGAGAGAGTCTTCTTGGGAGATTATAGTCAATATAGATGTGGATAAGACAAAGTGGAGATTACGCTAGCATTAGCACAAAAGTGGATGAAGACAAGAAGATCGAGGAAGGACTTGCCTTGCTTATGAAGAGAGAACCTAAAGGTAACAAAATCTTTAAGTTTTGGACTTGTAATGAATATGGTCATTATTCTTTTAAATGTCCTAAGAGAGTAAAGAAGTTGAAGAAGCCTTATAGATCAAGAATGCCTAAGGATTTCTTATTTGCTAATGAAGAGGAATTTAATGCTCAACTGGAAGAATTCTTGAGTTAAAGTGATGATGAGAATGATGAAATAGGATTTATGCTATTAAGAAAGTCCTAAAAAAGAAGAAGTTAGAGAAGAAAAAGCATTAGTATCACAAGTTGAATAGAAGAAATTTGATTGGATTATTGAGAGTGGTTGTTCCCATTACATGATTGGAGATATGAATAATAGCTATGATGAAGGAATACTTAGAGTTGGAAATAATGCAGCCTATCATATAAAAGGAGAAGGATCTATTGCACTTGATGAAAAGACTAACACTGATGATGTTTACTTTGTAGCTAGTTTGAGATACAATCATTTGAGTTTTGGATAGTTGGTGGACAAGGTATATCAGTTGCAATTTATAGAGAAGACTTGCATTATCAAAGATAAAGATGACGTATTGATTGATATTGGTACAAGGACAAGAGTTAATGTATTTTAGTCTAAGATGAATTGTTTGTGTTAGAGTGGGGTTGTTGTTGTACCAAAAGACCGACCTATCAATGCTTGATACAACCACTCAACTTATAGTACACAGGAGGCAGTTAAACCCTTGTCATGAATCCTGAGTGGAACACTGAACAAATTTATAACAATCTCCCCCTCAATGTTATCTGAGGGTTTGAGGGTTCGAATTTGTGACCAATCTCTGATACCACTTGTTAGAGTGGGGTTTTTGTTGCACTAAAAGACCAATCTATTAATGCCTGATATAGCCACTCAATGTATAGTAAATAGGAGATGGTTAAACCCTTGTCATGAATCCTAAGGGGATTGCTGAAAAAATTTCTGAGAGTTTATTTGCTAAGGTGGATGATAGTTGGTTATGGCATAAGAGATTTTGGCATATCAACTTTGATAACATTGTGAAGCTCAGTACTATATTTGCAATTAGAGAATTGCTTAAAATTGTGAAACTTGTTAACATGGTATGTAAGGAATGTGTAATGGCAAA
The DNA here is from genome assembly GCA_028749045.1 of Cupressus sempervirens. Taxonomy (NCBI): domain Eukaryota; kingdom Viridiplantae; phylum Streptophyta; class Pinopsida; order Cupressales; family Cupressaceae; genus Cupressus; species Cupressus sempervirens. Next base: position 55,935,382 of record CM053792.1, on the reverse strand, counting down.
ACAAAACAAAAGCTCATTTCAAAACAATAAATTTATTACTTTAGCAAAATTGGAGATTGTGCACACATACTTGAGTGGCTCTACAAAGAAAAGAGAATTATATGGTGAAAGGTATTTTATGATTCTTGTTGATGATTTCACTAGAATGATGTGGGTAGCATTTCTTAGAGAAAAAATTAAAGCTTTTGAGAAATTCAATATATTTAAGAGTAGAGTTGACAATGAATTTGGTTTGGAGATTAGATGTTTGAAATATGATAGAGGTGGAGAGTTCACTTCAAACAAGTTTAACATTTTTTGTGAAGATAATGGTATAAATAGACAGCTTGCAGCCCCTAGGACACCTAAACAAAATAAAATAACAGAAAGGAGAAACAAAACAATGATAGAAGTAGCAAGAGAAATGATGATTAAGAACAATGTATCTAAGATCTTTTGGAGAGACAATGAATACAATAGTATACACTATGAATAGAGTACAAATTAGATAAGGCACCAGTAAGGCAACTTATGAACTTTGGCCTAGACATACACTTTTTGCGAAATATTTCAGAATCCTTGGAAGTAAATGTTACATTAAAAGAGATGATGATGTTGGAAAGTTTGATTCAAGAAGTGATGAAGGTATGTTTCTTATATATTAAATGAAAATTAAGGTATATATATATATTTTTAATCAGAGAACTAAGACTATTGTTGAGAGCACTAATGTGAGAGTTGATGAGAAGTTTAGAATTTAGGAAAGGATACTTGATTATAATTCTGATGAAGAGACTAATCCAATTCCTAACAAAGAAAATGTTGAACAAGAATTATTTTATGAAACTAGCACTAATTTGCAGAATGAAATTCAAAGAGAAGTACATAGAGAAGAACTAAGAGCTGAAACTAAAACTAAAATCAAAGTTGAAGCAGTGACACCTAACAAAAACCTAATAAAGAATCACCCTATTGAATATATCCCTAGAAGAAAAGATAGAGAAGTAATGACAAGAAACAAGGTACAAGAGGAACTATGTTTAATTTCTCAAGTTAAACCTAAAAATAATGATGAAGCTAGTAAAGATGATTATTGGATTAATGCTATGAAAAAAGAACTTGAGAAGATTGAGAAGAACAAAACACGAGAATTGGTTCCCAGAACTAAGTATAAGAATGTTGTGGGAACTAAATGGGTACTCAAAAACAAGATGAATGAATAAGGTGAAGTTGTTACAAGCAAAGAAGGATTGGTATGTAAAGGTTATTCACAACAATGAGAAATTGATTTTGAGGAAACATTTGCACCTAATGATAGAATATAAATAGTAAGAATGTTTTTGGCATACGTAGCTTACAAGAATTTTACAATTTATCAAATGGAAGTCAACTCAACTTTTCTTGAATGGTGAACTAGAAGAAGAGGTATACATTGAGCAACCTGTTGGTTTTCCTTTGACAGACAAAGAAGATATGGATTGTAGATTGAAGAAGGTACTCTATGGGTTGAAACAAGCACCTAAAGCCCAATATGTGAGATTGGATAAGTATTTGACAAGTTTGGGATTTATGGTGTTAGTAATTTGTATATAAGAGATAACGACAATGACTTACTAATTGTTGAGGTATTTGTAGATGACATAATTTTTTGGAGGCAATGATGAAGCAAGTAAGGAATTTTCAAAAGAGATAAAGAAAGAGTTTGAGATGAGTAAGATTGGTGAGATGAAATATTTCTTAGGATTGTAGATTATACAAAACAAAGATGACATTTTCATATCACAAGCTAAGTATGTTAAGGACTTATTAAAGAGATTTAGTTTGGAAAGTTGTAAACCTATGGTAACTAGTCATAAATTGTCTAGCAAAGATGAACACCCTACTATTGAATAGAAAAAGTATAGATCTATGATTGTTGGATCACAATATTTGGAAAACATTAGACCTGATATAACTATTGCAGTTGGAATTATGTCAAGATTTTAGGCAAATCCTAAAGAGACGCATTATGCAATAGTAAAATAATATTTTAGATATTTGAAGGGTACACTCGATCATGGATTATGGTATGCTAGATAAAATGGTTTCACTTTATGTGCATACACTAATGTAGATTGGGTAGGAAGTGTAGATGACAAAAAGAACACTAGTAGTAGAGCATTCTTCTTGGGAGGAATATTGGTTTCTAGGCTAAGAAACAAACATGACTATATTTCACAAAGTATGATAGAAGTAGAATATGTAGTAGCAAAAAATAATTATAATCAGATTATGTGGATGAACAAAATAATAAAAGAAATGGGATTGAGTTTATAGAGCCTATTATCATAAATTGTGATAACACAAGTATAGTGTGTATCTCAAAAAATCTAGTATTACATTCAAAGACAAAACACACACACACACACACACACACACATCAAGTATGCCTTTTTGAGAGAGAAAGTTATAGAGAAAGAAATCATATTGGAGTATGTTACCACAAAGGAGAAGATAGAAGACATAATTAAAAAACCTTTGGTGAAGGACACATTTGACTACTTGAGATGTATGCTTAGGGTTATGCCCCAACCTACTTTTTGAGTAGTTGATGCAATGATTGCATCAATCTAGTGGTAACAAAGCACTATTTCTTTTATCTAGAATGATTTCTTGATGCTTCCTCTATGGGGAAATATATGTGTTTGAGTTGAGTCACAAAGGACTCTTGATAATGGTATTTAAAAATGTCTTTGGACACTTGAGCTTATTGCAAATCTTACTTAGAGAATCGAAATGATGATACCTTTTTCATTGATGTAAATGGGGGAATGATAGCACATGAAAAAAATCTTATATATATATATGTGTGTGTGTGTGTGTGTGTGTGTGTGTGTGTGTGTGTGTGAAGAATAGCACATGCAAAACTTCCTTGTATATTGATTGATGCCCTTTGGGGAAGAGATGTTCCTAAAGGAGAGATTGATTGATAAAGATGACTCGAAAAAATGTTCATATATGGGGGATATTAGCCTTCCTTATGCATGGGAGTTACAGTAAATTTGACATTCATGGATAACATGAATGGGATAACAGTTGTAGTAGAGACATTTGGTAATCATGGAACTTAGATGTTTTTAATCTATGTTGCCATCAATGCCAAAGGGGAAGATTGTTAAAATGAATTCTGATGATATTACTATGGGGGAGTATCCTAGAAGTATTGGAGACATGATTCATAGGTTGTGTGTTGCATTAATGACAGAGTTTGTCATTGTTGTCAACATATTGGTTATTCTGTGAAGATTGGTAGAGCAACATATATATTTTGGCTTACATAGTTCAAGGAATGAAGATCATCTTATGTACATGTGAGATTATGTTCTAGAGTATGTATATATGCTATAGTTAAGAGCACATATATAATTATGAATATTAGACAAAGTTATGATGGATTTGGTGAAGGCAACTTTCAAACAACATTTCTAGAAAGCGAGTACTGATGTTTTGATTATATCTCCTAACAGAGATGGAATCTAGTTGGGTGGAATTACAAAGAGCTTGAAGACATGTTGAAGATGTTGTGGTTAATCACACACATCCTAATGATTAGTGTGTGTAAATTTATGAAGACTGTGAGACGATAGATTGCTTATAATTGTGAAAAGATGTAATATTGTAATGTAACATGTAATGTAATATCTTAAATTGGTACTTATTATTATTGTGAATTGGGAAAGCCTCAAGGTTGACTTAATAATTTGTTTTAGAACTTGCTATAAAAAAATTTTAAAAAAATTGTTTCCTTGTGGTAGAGTGTGTAGACCATCGAGATCATTAGTATGATATGCAATCATATCTATTTAATGTATTGTGTGATCTTACATGCAAATATCTTTTGATCAAAGAAGTGATTGGTGAAGTTGAGGCATGGTGAGCTTACAAGAAACTGTATATGGCAAGATAACTTAATTTTCTATAGTTGTTGATTTACACTTGTATTATTTAGTTAGGATAGTACTGAAGCTATTTGGATAATGGGTCCTTCTTTTTTTCTTTCAACTCATAATAGGATTGACACACGTCCTAAAATGGTTAGAATCTCCTAATAGGGATTCAAAGTATCCTCACAAGGGCTCATACGTATTGATTATATTTCATTGACTCCTAAGAGGGTTCATCCTTTCACAAGGAACTTTTATATCAGTACATCATTTTGTGGGTACCTTCTCCACCCAGATTTTCCCTTTGATCAAGGGTTTCCCTAGTTAATATATTTGGTGTTATTATGTATGGTTATCTTTCTATGGTTGTTGCATCTACTATTTGCATATTTTAGATTGATTAAGGATATTGATAGTTGTTTAATTTCATAATTAATTCACCCCCCCTCCCCATTCCCTCCTCTTAGTTATCTTGGTGGACTTTACTTTCTAACAAATTCCTAGGTAGATCGGCTTACAAGATTTAGTCAATTCTAAGCCCTATATAAGCTCTTCCATTTCCTCCATTTGATATCTCATATAATATCAATCAATCCGAGATCACTCACAAGTGCAAGCACTCAAGTTTTCATGCATTCAAATTTTCAAGTTTTCAAGAATCTTTCAAGTATTCCTCTATTGAAGATAAAGGATTTGAGCATTCCATTGCGGGAGCCAAATTCAAGATCTCCTTCAATCCATTCAAGATCCTTTGTTGCATCTTCCACTTCCATTCATCTTTATCTTCTTGATCCAAATCAATTGAGAAAGTTGGCACATTGCATCTAATTGAAGAGATTTAGCTATTGTAAGTTAAATTTGTACATTTACTTTAAATTTCATGCTATCTCAATTCAAGGTTAATTCCTAAACTCATCAACATTAAAATCCCTTTTTTATTGACAGGTTACAAATATCAAATTGACAAATAGGTTGTAGATCTGAGTGTCCTTTTTGAATCTCTACAGAACTGCAAAATCAAAATAAATATCACACTCATTCTATCAGGGTTGATCGAGTTTCCCTTGAATAATCAAGGGTGATTAGGTCACCCTTCATGCTCTAGATCAGCCCTAATAGGTCACTAAATGATTTATGGGTTTTGTCCCCAACACAATTTTAGGCCCAGATCTAACAATTTCAATTTATTTTGATCAATACAATAAGCATAAAATAGATCCTAAAGGTGATTGCTCTACCTTCTTTTTCCTTTTAGCATATTTACTTATATATATCTCTAGCTTATTATGTCATCTAGGGTTTTAAGGAGTTTGGTTATCTTTTCCCCAATTCTTCCTAGACCTAGTTTGCATCAGTGCTCCTTCCTTGTTTGGGTTAGCACTTACCTTCCTAGATCTAGTTGTTTAGTATTGGGATTGAAATGACATGTCTCCTTGATTTTCACTCTCTATTATGCATATGTAAATGGTTATGTGATGAACTTAGGTCGTCTATCCTTGATTCACATTTTCCACCCCTACATTTATTGGTGAACCCAATTGTCAACATTTGCACTTTTGATTTGGTGTTAGATTCTTTGTTTAAAGCTAGATCTTTATCCTTTTATCTATATTTTATGATGTATATCTTTGTTATATTATAGTGTTTTCTTTTTTCTTTAGTTCACATCATAAGGTTAGATTTCTTTTGTATCTTCTTGCATTGTTTGGTGTATGAGATTTATTACTTTCAGTCCTACTTACAGTATTCATGTTAGGATAAGTCATAGAGTCGTGTCTCTTCTTGATCTAAATTACTCTTCTCCTCATCTAAGGAACCTTAGTGACCCTATGGTTTCTCTTGATCCTAGTCCTTCTATGGAGCATGATTCTTCTCACTCATCTCATGACGAGGATGAGACTTTAAGGGTTCCTCTTGAATGAGTTAATAAACTTTCTACCAAGATTGATAAAATGTATGATTGGCTTCTTCAAGAGAATCACAATACTAATACTATTGCTGATTTTGATGCTCTTTAGAAAGTGATATGTAATTATGAACATGGTGTTAATATTTTGCATGGTATTGCTCACCTTATCCATACTCAATCTTCCTTTGAAATAGAAATAGTTCCTCATGTGTCTATTCTTTAACTTGTTTTTCCTATTTCTGTATCTATCTTTAACATTTCTACCAATGTTTCTCCTATTGTGACTGTTTCTATTCATTCATCTAATCATCTTGTTAGTCTTCCTATTCCTTCTTTTCTTGTGAGTGTTTTTCCTGTTTCATTTCCCACTTCACAACCTTCATAAAATAGTGTTCCTTTCACTTATCCTCATCCTCCTACTATGATTCCTAGTGTTCTGCCCATAGTTTCTCCTATTCTAGCTAATTCATACACCTTTCCTAGTGTATCAAATGTTCATATGCAACCTATTTTTCTAATGTTTCCATTGTCCTTAGTCTTGCTCAAATGCTTCCTTTTTTCAATAACAACTTTCTTCCTTTACTCAATATAAGTTTAATATTCCTACATGTGATATGGTTAGTCCTTAGTCATTTGACATTATTTGTACTACTACACCTCAACAAGTTTTTATGCCTCACCTTAAGACTTATAATGGTAAAGGTGATCCCGTAACTAATCTTAAGACTTCCCAAGTTCTATGTAATGACTATGCTCATGACCATATGATTTTAGCTAAGTTGTTTTCTCACACCTTCTTTGACAAAGCTTTACAATGGAATTTCTCTTTGTCACCATATTCAATTGCTTCCTTTCAAAAAATTTCTAATGTATTTAGACAAAAATTTCAAAATAACATTGGTCATTTTGTGTCTTTGACTAATTCTATGCATTGTAAACAAGGCCATAAGGAGAAAGTGATTGATTTTGTTGGTTGATTTAAGCACTTGCATGCTCATATTTCTTATCATGTACTTGATATTGATATTAAATATGTATTTATTGAAAATTTATAAAAATAAGTTAGAGATATATTTTTCTTACTGAGTTTACTTCATTTTTACAATTTTGTGCAACACTTCATCATGATTAATTCATACCCTTTTCATCATTCTTCAGAACTACAAAATTTGAAACCTACAAAACAAAGGGTTTTTTTTTTGTTGGTTGGGTGGGGGTTGCCTCATTCAAACCCTAGATTAGAAATTAACCTTGAATTGAAATAATTGAAATAAAATGTTAGGATGTAGTAGTGAAATATCTAACATGAAGTAATATAAATTTATGAATATGCTCTTGAATTTGGAATGTAATCAAGTATGTAGATTCAATAGCTTTGACTTGGCTTCAAAAACCCTAGAAAGGAAATCAAAGAAAAAACAAAACCTTCTTGAATGTATGTTCTTGAAATATGTCCTTATAGATAATGTAGAAGGTGCAATAAAGGACCCTACATGTATGAAGGGAAATCTTAGATGTTGAAAATGCAATAGAAGACCTAGCAATAACTCCTTCAATAGCTTGAATGCATAAATCCTTGATCTTGAATGGAGGAAATCTTGAATGCCTTGGATTCTTGGATATTTGAGAGAAAGAAGTTGTGATATGAAAAATGGAGAAAATGAGAGGATTTATATAGAGCCTAAAATTAACTAACTTCTATAGGCTGATGAACCTAGGAATTAACACCCAAACATCCCAGAATGTAGGACCCAAAGAAAGGGGCCAAAATAGGGCTTCATCAAGGGAACATTGTTCCCTTGATTGGACCATTGTGGACTATGACAATGATAATCAAGTGCACAAACCCCTGGGGGTGTCTTAGGGCTCCAAAACAGGTCTTGGGATCTAGAAATCCGATCTAGATTATGAGGAAATTGTATTTCAATGCAAGAAGTAGATTCCAAGTGGATAGATGAAGGTAAGGGAGGACCTAGGGGAAATAGATCCTACCTTGAGCTTAACACCATGAAATAGGAGCTTTAAAGATGATCTATTAGGTTTTGCCTCAATTCTACCTAGGGGAAAGGACAAAAAAGGGAAGAAAAAATGAAAGAGAGGAGATTAACGATCTCACATTAAATAGATGCTAATACTTCATTAAATTAGAGTGCTTTCAATTTAAGTGTTAGGATTAACTACATACATAAATAACAATTACATACAAATATATCCAATATCAAAGAATAATAAATCACACAGAAGAGAACGCAAGACACAAGGAATTAGTGTGGTTCACCCAACCCTTGGGCTATGTCCACCAATAGAAATTCCAATATTATCATTATCTAGTGATTACAATCTACAATCCCTTACAACTCAATACCATTCCAAGAAGCTACAATATCATCATACATTGTGAAATCCCTAACCTAAAGCCTTTTTATACAAGCTTTTTCTACTTACAAAATTAGGGCTAGAATAAATAATCCAATAGAAAAAATAATAGTCGGTGACTTTTACAATAGAGTCATTTTTGGCTGTGAGGGTGTTGCCCCTAAAAATCCCCACAGGGGTATTGCTTTTTGACCCCACCCTGCACTGCAATAGGGAGCGCACCTAGGGTACTGCCTGAGGACTCCACAAGGGAAACTTACCCTTGACCCCATCTTGGGGGTGCCTCCCCAAAACCCCCATAGAAATAATCTGGAGGGAAACAATGCCGAATAAACCTTCGAGTCTAATTAGGGTCCATATTACAACATTAAGATGGTAAACAAGTGAGTCAATTTGAGAGCACTACTCTAATGGATCTTGTACCTATTGATAAGAGTGATGCCACACCTAATCATAACAAATTACACAAACCTAAAAACTATGTCAAGATTAACAAAGCCACAAATATAGTAGATGAACAAGTAGTTACTATATCTCGAGGTGTCACTGCTTCTTTCTCTATTTTTTAGTTGAATCATAAGTTTGATGCTTTTTCTAAGTCTTTACATTCTATTATGAGTAGGTTGGTTAGTTCTAATAAAATTACACTTCTTCCTATTAAACCAGTTCTTCCCTCTACTACATTGAGTCCACACTTTAATCCTAAAGCCTTTTATCAATATCATCACCAACTTGTACATAATACTAAGGCCTGTTATTCTTTGAAGCATAAGATTAAGGATTTGATTGATTCTAATACTTCATCTATTAATAGTCATGACAATAAAAATAAACCTATAGAACCTCCTAATCAAAATATTCAAATTAGTACTAATAATTAACCTCAACACACTACTAATACTATTGTTCAACATCCTCCTTCTTCTCCTAATGTGAATGTTGCCTATGATACCTTAGAAAGAGAGAATGATATTACTATTAGTGTTGTGGAACATGAAGTTCAACCTCCACCTCCACCTAAGAAAGGCATTCCCTCTACATCTAATGACCAACCCAAGCCTAAACCTAGTTGTAAGCATACTAGATCCCTAATTATCTTATTTGTTGATATAAATAAGTTCAAGGCTCCGATGGTTCTCTTTACATCACTACTCATATTGCTAAATATATTTCTTAGGGTGTCTTGTTGATCCTAATTCCATGGTTAATGTTATTCTAAGGTGCATTTATATGCTAATAAAAAACATCACGGTTTATATGACTCAACCAATACTTGGATATAGACTTGTAATGGTTTCTTGTATCTATGACTAGGTTCCATTTTATTTCCTATTCAACTTTGTGGTAAAGTAGTGACTAGTACCTTTGTTTTCATTCCTACTTTTGATAAGTTCCAAGTAAATCTTGGTTTACCTTTTTTGACTTCCATGCAAGCCATTGATTCTCCTATTCATCAGTGGATTATATTTCTTTGTGATGGTGAGAATAAGATGATCAATCATAGTATTTATCACCCTTCTAAACCTCAAAATTGTGCTACTCTTGATTTCTTTTGGCCTTCTCTTCATACTATGCCTCCTACTCATCTAAATTATATTTTCCAAACTTATTGTTAGTGAACAGATTGTCCTCCAAAGAAAAACATACAAATTAACCCCAAAAGCCTAGATAGGAAGACTGAATATGCACTAACAGTTGGGTCACTTCACTATTGAAAAATGTAAGTGCCCTCTAAATTTATCTAGTTACAACTCTCTGTGTATAGTTTACAACGAATTTGCAGAAATATAAATACATATGCTTTTAACTAGAAAGCACAAAAGGTATACAAACATCTATCCATAAACACAATATTGATGCAAGAAAACTAAGCAACTAAAGGAAATAAATGACACACAGTCCATTTATTCAAGCATTACATTACATTACATAAATAGTACAAGAAAGGACAAACTATTCATTCCAAATACATGAAAAACTTTAGCACCAAGTCCAAAGGATAATCGTGATGATGATCAAATGCAACAAATATATGTTTAGGGAAAATCAATACCACTTCAAGTTGAATATTGATCAGAATACATGCATTTAAACTCAAAGTTTTAATATACTACTATTTATCTACTCTAAAAACAACAAAATAATCTATATTCTATTGTTTCTATATAATAATCACTATCTGGAAATAAAAATTCCCTTCCCCTACATTACAACAAAATATAAAAGAATCGAAAAACTCCCCCTCTCGAAAGCCCAAAGTCTATAGAAAATAATGGCAGTCTTCCCTTGCTCAAAACTAGAACCCCTCACTGCTTGATGCTTCCATAGTCAACTCATTAACCCCATTGAGAATTTTTATAATATGAAAGGGAATGTGGAGGATGTTGATTTGACACATGTAAATGACATCAATTCAAAACTTTAGACCTTTGAGTCTCTATATGTGAGTTCGAGCTTTAGAAATAATGGGTTTTGACCTTTGGGATAAAAACTCATGAATCTAGACTCTACATTTTTACTACACCTCTAAACTATTTGACTTATCACAACCATGAGCTTTAAATTTAGACCATGAAGTAGGGCTACCAGAGTGTTTGTAATGTTGAAATTGTTGAATTTGAACCTGAACTATTGAATCGAGACTGAATTTGAGTATTAAATTGAATATGGACTCTAAAATTTTCTTGTCCATTTCAATCTTTGAGATTCAAACTACCCAAACCACTTTGAACTACTTTGAACCTTAGTTCAAAGAGGTTCAAGATTCCACATTGGAGATTTTAATCACTGGGTCTATATTGGGTACCAACAGGGGCTCTAATTGTGGGACTATTTTTGTCTCAAAAGCAAAGAACTCCAATAGCCTCTAGCAAAAGACAAGTGCCTTATCCATTGGGTGATAGAGTCACCAAGAAGAGAAAAATTGGGAGTTTCTTGCAAAGAGGGCAGAGGGGAGCGAGGCAAAGCCAACCAACCAAATCTAACAACAAGCATGAAGCTTGTGCATTATTCAAACTAACACTATGCATACCACAATAATATTTAAAATATATACAAAGGTAGGAAGAAAAATCTACCCCAAGAACTAGAAGAAAGAAAGAGTCATGTGAATCCATTTACCGATTGGGAGAAGTAGGAGCCTTTTCACCACAAGAAATCATGTATCAATGGAGCAGCTCCACACCATTGCTGATTAGTGACTTCTTCAATGCCAAACTTCAAGCTAAAAACACATATGAATATGTTGACCCAACACTTCTTCCTGAACAACCATAACTCATCATAGTATTCCTTTTCACCCAATAATTTATCTCCAACATCCATCCGTCCAGGTTTCATTTCAAGCTTAAAAAGTTGAAAAGAAGAAACCTCCTTAAGGAAAGATGCACAAAATTTAGAAATGTTGTCGCAAAGACTCACCATTTGTATATGGCATTTAGTATCATGGTCAATTTGCAGATAGAGAGATGCTTCCTCCAACATAGGATCAATTCTTGAGTATATGTTCTCTTCATCCCATTCAAGAATCAAACTACCATCAAGCATGCAATGTATGCTATCTTTTTTCTTTCCCAAAGTGTCATTACTTCCACACTCCAAATCAGAAAAGCCAGACATAGGAGGATGAAAAGAAAAGGTATCAATGAGAGTTTCATTTTCAATCTGATTTGAATGAATACTTGAGTCATTATTGAGGAGATTTTCTAGTTTGAGTGATGATAGAAATCAATGTATGATTTCTTCTTCTTCATTAAGACGAGCATCTTTTTGCATTTTGACTAAGTCATCAATGGGTTGAAAATCAGCTTTGTATCCTCCTTTCTCAAAAAGAATTTTATGGTGAGAAGCTTCAACCAAAGGCATCTTTACCTCATTAGAAACACCACCTTTATTTTTGGATTGACAAGGTTCTTCCATTTTGGCTATCAATTCTTCTTTACTGCTACCATGGTTCTCACTCTCAAAAGTATCCTCTTTTACCCATGTTTTTTTTCCTTGATACTGTAATATCTCTTTAAGTAGAAAGGTCACTTGCTCCAATTTCGTTTCCATATTCAGCCCTTTGGCCAAATATTCAATTATAACAGAATCCCCTTTAAAAAAAACTTCAACATCATTTTCAAAATCAACATTAACAATAAGATCTATTGACGTATTATTTTCAAAATAAAAGGATTCTAGAATGAGGCCTTCTTCGATATTTACATACAAAGAGTCACTATTTTTACCATCTTCCATGATATTAAAAGATTCGTATTTTGGTAGACATTATTAGAAAGCATTTCGATAAAAATCTTTAAGAAAAAGATAATCATCACAACCTTCAAATGTGAAACTTTCTACATGAGGTGAAAAATGGATTTGAGGCAAGATTTCATCATTATTGCTTACCATTTCTCTAGTGTTGTCACAAATATTCTCATCTTTTAAAACTAGATCAGTATGAGACTGGAGTAAATTTGGCTGGACTTCTTCATCATTCATGACAAGGTGATTGAAATAAAAGGATGAAACTAAGATAACCAGAGCTTCTTCTTCATCAACCTTCAACTCTTCACTCAAGTGTGATACCATTTTCTAAAATATTTGTAGTATTTTTCTCTTTCCTTCTAACTCTTTCAACTTGTGCAATCTTACATAAAGGCTTCTCCACAATAGCCAAGATGTAGGATCATCTTCCAAACTTATATTATTCTTGACAGCTCATGAAATGCTTTCTTTATAGCTGTCCATAAATTTGTGCAACACTATATCCTCCATCGAATAAAGTTCCATGAGAGTGGGATTTGGCCTTGGCTTTCTCATGGTTTTCATATCCTGCATGGTCTTTATATAGAGTCACCAATCTCCTACACATAGAGATAATCAAAAAATTGAGGAAACAAATATTAACACCAATCTTCATTTTTGGATTCCCTAGTAGAGTCACTAAAAATATGTTAGTGAACAAATTGTCCTCCAAAGAAAAACATGCAAAATAACCCCAAAAGTCCAGATAGGAAGACTGAATATGCACTAACAATTGGGTCACTTTGCTATTGAAAAGAGTAAGTTCCCTCTGAATTTATCTAGGTACAAATCCCCATGTATAGTTTACAATGAATTTATAGAAATGCAAATATAGGTGCTTTTAACTAGAAAGAACAAAAGGTATACAAACATCTATCCATAAATGCAATATCAATGTAGGAAAGTAAGCAACTAAAGGAAATAAATGACACAAAGTCCACTTATTCAAGCATTACATTATGGAAATAGCATAGAGAAAAGACAAACTATTCATTCCAAATACATGAAAAACCATAGCACCAAGTCCAAAGGATAATCGTGATAATGATCAAATACAATAGATATATGTTTAGAGAAAATTAATACCACTTCAAGTTGAATATTGATTAGAAAACATGCATTTAAACTCAAATTTTATATATACTATTGTTTATCTCCTCTATATACAATAAAATAATCTATATTTTGTTGTTTTTGTACAATAATCACTATCTGGAAATAAAATATCCCTTCCCCTGCATTACAACAAAATAGAAAAGAACAAGAAAACTCCCCCTCTCAAAAACCCAAAGTCTGCAAAAAAAAAGATATTCTTCCCTCGCTCAAAACTGGAACCCCTCACTGCTTGATGCTTCCATAGTCAACTCATTAACCTCATTGAGAATTTGTGTAATATGAAAGGGAATGTAAAGGATGTTGATTTGACACATGTAAATGACATGAATTCAAAACTTTAGATCTTTGAGTCTCTATATGTGAGTTCGAGCTTTAGAAAAATGGGTTTGACCTTTGGGATTAAAACTCATGAATCTACACTTTGCATTTTTACTACACCTCTGAACTATTTGACTTATCACAACCATGAGCTTTGAATCCAAACCATGAAGTAGGACCACCAAAGTGTCTATAATGTTGAAATTGTTGAATCTCAACCCGAACTATTGAATCATGACCGAATTCGAGTATTAAATTGAATATGGACTTTAAATTTTGCTTATCCATTTCAATCTTTGAGCTTCAAACTACCCAAACCACTTTGAATGGCTTTGAACCTTAGTTCAAAGTGGTTCAAGATTCCACACTGAAGATTTTAATCAGTGGGTCTATATTGGGTACCAACACTTATCAAGCTCATAAGTGTTGAAAGATTGATGAGTTGAGTATTCCTATGAATCTCTCTCATGGTCTTTTTCTTAAACCTTCTATGCCTATTTCTTCTAATTCTTTTATTTCTACTAGTCAACCACCTTTTACATCTATTGATCCTCCTAGTACGGTTCCTTCTTCTAGTGTTGATCTTTCTTCTATTATGGATCCTTTTTCTGTGTGGTTCCTCCTCCTAGTATGGTTCCTTCTTCTAGTTTTCAACCTATTGTTGGTCCTCTTGTAAATCTTGGCAAGGAACCTATTGTTGTTGATTCATCTTCTCAATTTTTTTTTGGAAAAACTAAGCATAACCAACGTGCTCATGAATTTCAAAGGAAACACAAGGCTCGTGCTAAATCTTGTATTAAGGCTTCTCATCAACCCATGTCCGTAGAGGAAGTTAATTGTACTAATGAGGTCGATAGATATGATACTCTATTTTGGATTATATTTCTATTAATCTAGATTATTGATCTTGATGTTGATTTACATAAACATTCTTTCTATATAGTTTACACTTACATCTTTTCCTAAGCATATTGACTCTCATGAGGGCACTTCTTTAAATTTAGCTATTGTTCTTATTGTATTCGATATGGTTCCTCTTTAAAGTTATCCACCTTCTCCTATTACTACTAAATGAGATAGGGAAGGAGGAAAAAATGCTTAAAGTGAGTGATCTATCATAGTAGCTTTTGTGTGTGTTGTTATGTACTTCCCCTGTACTATGTTTGGTTAATGTTTTAAAGATGTCTTTAGAGAAACATTGCTTCTCTATTAGTACAAGGTCATAAATGAATTGAAATGTCATATCATTCTTCTATTTGTATCTCATTTCTTTCATATGTTGTTCTATGTTATGATGTACATATGCTATTGTGTTTTCTACTTGGATTTGCAACATGGTAGCACTAATTATTTTGGTCTCCATGGTGGTGGTCCAAAAAGGCTCTTCTTCAAAACTCTTGTGTCTTTCTTCCATTGTGTTGTAGTTCTACCTCCTTTTGAGAATGATGACATTTAATAATTGATATAACATTTACATGTTATCAAATTGTCATACTAATCCCAAATTTAGTAGACCCCTTTGTGCTCTTATATATTATGTACTCATTTCCCTTGATTTGTCTTATCCTAGGGACATCTCATAGTGGAAATGTCTCTCAGTGGTTGTACATATACTTCATTAAAACTATTACTCCTATTAAAGTGCTAGAAATGACTTTAACATGGGGACATGTGCTCTGTTAATTTTGCATTCCAACCATGGGTTAATGAATATGGATTTTGAGTATGGCTTGGGTGTACTTTAGCCCTAGGTTATTAATATGCTTCCTAATTGATTCTCAATTCTATGCATTGCTAATTCATCCCTTTCTCTTTGCATACATCTTGTGAATCCCTTTTTGGATTATACACAATCCTACAGAATGGATTCTTCATGCACACCTTCAATACAAAAACAACCTTGACATTGTGTCTCTCTTTCCTTAACATGCACATATGCTAAATCTTGGATGGCTAATGCATAACAATTTTCTAAGTCCCATGCATGGGTAATACAATCTTACCAAACTATTGCATGGTGATACAAAGGATGTTGATCTGGATGAACCCTTTGATGGGTTGACTAGCAGGTTACCACCCCATTAGACCATTCAATGAAATCCTTTGCAACAACTCTTTCAAGTGATTCATAGTAGGGTGGACACTCTTCTAAATGAGATAATCACTCTTCTCTTTTCTCTTTTCTTCTCTTTAGTCAATGATTTCTCTCTTATTATGATTTGGGAATTAGCAAAGACTCAATCCCTTAAGGGCTTGATGGATTCTTTGTCTCCTAGATTATAAAGAGAGTATCTGATGCTTTGTGCTCTACTTAGATTTTGGATTGATTCTATACTCTTGCTAAGGTGGGGGCTAAATGTACCATCTTAAATTGGAAGCAATCCAATTTAATGAAGGTTTAGCATCTATTTAATGCAAAAGCATCAATCTCCTTGTGCTTCTCCTTCTTTCTTCCTTTTTTTTGTCCTTTCTCCTAGGTGGAATTGGGGTAAAACATAATAGATCCTCTTTAAAGCTCCTATTTTAATGGTGCTAATCTTGATGTAGGATCCATCATCCTAGGTCTTCCCTTCCCTTCATCTATCTGCTCAAAATCTACTTTTCACACTGTCATAGGTATATCTCAGACTCTATGCCTGATTTCTAGGATCCAATACCTATTTTAGGATCACAAAAGGATCCTAAAGGTTCTAGCTTCTAATTTTCAAGGACTTAGTACACCCTTGACCTATCTAGGATGCAATGCAACTCTAATGGGACAACCAAGGATGTAGTGAATCCTTGATTGGGCCTCATTTTGGGTCCTATTTAAGTCTTGTGTCTAGATAGCCTCAAGTTGTTAATTTATAGGCAGGTCAGCCTGTAGGATTTAGTCAATTTTGAATCCTATATAAACCCTTCTATTTCCTCAATTTTACACCTCATATCATATCAAGAAATCCAAGATCACTCACAAGTTCAAACACTCAAGTTTTCATACATTCAAGCCCTTAGCTTGTCATCATCTTTAAAGCATTCCTCCATTAAAGATCAAGCCTTCAAGCATTCCATTAAGGGATCCATCTTCAATATCTCCTTCAATTCATTCAAGATCCTTTGTTTTATATTCCACTTCCATTAATATTCATCTTCTTGATCCAAATCAAATGGTGAAGTTGATAAATTGCATTTGACTCAAGAGATTCAACTATTATAAGGTGAGTTTATACATTTACTTTACATTTTCATTCGATTTCAATTTAAGTTTAATTCCTAAATTAAGGTCTGACCAAGAAACATACCCCATCAACAACAAAAACCTTTTTTTATTACAGGTTGTGAATTTTGAATTAACAAATAAGTTATAGATTTGAGTACCTTTTTCTACTCTCTAAATAACTACAAAACCAAAGTTAGTGTCACACTCATTCTACCAGGATCAATTGGGTCACCCTTGATTAATCAAGGATGACTAGGTCACCCCTAATACTATAGATTGACTCTAACTAATAGCCAAACAATATTTGAGTTTTATCTACAACATAATTTTGGGCCTATATTTGACTATTCCAATCCATTTTTATCAATACAACAAGCATACAATAGATCCCAGAGGTGATTTTTCTACCTTATTTTTTCTTTCAAAGTATTTACTTATATACAACTCTATCCTACTATCTCATCTAGGGTTTTTAAGGATTTGGTTATCTTTTCCCCTTTTCTTCCTAGACCTAGTTTACATTGGTGCTCCTTCCTTGTTTGGGCTAGTGCTAATCTTCATAGATCTAGTTCTTTAGAATTGGGAATGAAAGAACTTATCTCCTCAATTATCCCTCTCTATTATGCATATGTATGTGGTTATGTGATGAACTTAAGTCTTCTATCCTTGATTCACATTTTCTACCCCTACACCTCCGAAGTTTGAAATGATTCAAAACCAAATTTTGGTTTACCCTAGAGAAAACTATTACATGGTGAGAAAGATGCTCTCCATGAAATTTATACAAATCATAAAATGGAATGTTTAGCACATCAATTCCCCTAACAAGATATATCTCATCATATCACAAATTGAGGCTAGCAAAGAAAATGTAATTTTTCTGTATGAAAAAAATTCACTGAGGTGGAAGGCATGCAAACATTTTCTAAAGGGAAAAAATTGAGATATATTTGTTCTCTTCCACTAGCACCTTAATAGGATTTGCCATATTATGGAAGGATAAGTACATAAAGGAAAAAATTTGGCAATTAAGACTAATTGGTAATAATTAGAAGTTCAATGTCTCTGTGTTTTCTTTTTTTCTTTTCAAAGTGTATGGTCTGAAGTCTTCCACGGGGAAAAAGTCTTTGTCATATTTTTTCTTCAACTTTTAGTTACTTTTTAGATGTCCCAATCCTCTTGGGTGATGATTTTGATGTGATCCTAATTGTGAATAAAAAAATTGATGATAGAATCCCTCCCTAATTAGTGTATCAAAGTTTTAAGATTTTGTGTAAAATAATAGATTAGTGGATTGTATTCTAAATAACAATTAATTCATATAGACAAAAAAATGCTTAGTCCATGCATATTTTTGAAGGACTTGATAGGTTTTTTATAAATATAGAGTGGATCTCAAAATATGGTATTCATAGCTCTAGATTCTAAATTTTCAGGTTTAGATCATTTCTCTCTTCAAATACCCTTTACTTCAATGGCCTCTAGAGTAACCCAATCAACATCCTCTAGATTTTAAAAAAATGTGGTCTAAAAATCCTCCTTTTATGTACTATTAAAGATGTGGTGGATTGATCTTCCTTTCATTCTAGGCTCATGACTTCTTCATATGAGAAAAAAATATCTCCCTGATCTCAATAAGCATTGAAGCATGGAATGAAAATATTGTAAAATATATATTTCCTATCAAGGATTACATGCATTTCAATTAGATTATGTTATTGAAGCAATTCTCATCCTTTATATTAATTTGTAGTTGAATAATGAGATGTAAGAGTCTCCAAAAAGAGATCTTATTAAGGGAGGAAGTTTTGGAGGTTGAAATCTAGGGAGCTCAAGCTTAAAGACAAAAATTAGAACAATTAGAACAATTCATTTTCCATGCTTCAACTAAACCTAGATCTTCTTAAAATACAATATTCAAAATTTTAGATCCTTATGGTAGAATTTTGATAGACCCAAATAAGATACAAAATGAGTGGGTGTGTTTCTTTCCTATTCTATCTATTACAACCAACAAAATGAAGCTATGGTGGATGCTAGTAGGGTTGATTTTCTTTCAAGGAATCCTCTCATAGGACCAAAATTGGATAATATTTCTTTCCTTAGACCCTTTTCAAGTAATGAAATTAGGTCTCTAGTTTTATTAATTGGGTAAGATAAGGCCACTAGGCCAGACAATTTTTCTTCTTTATTCTTTTAGAAATGCTAGGATTTCATTGGTTTTGAAGTTTAGGTAGCCTTGAAGACTCTAGGAAAATTTAGGGTATTCTAAAAAATATCAAAAATATTTTGACTATTCTAATTTATGAAATAAATGAGCCTCTCCCATTTATTGACTCCATACCCATCTCTCTTTGTAACACACTACAAAATTATCTCAAAGGAAATTACTATAACAATATCCTTTTTTTTTCCCAAAAATATCTTGCAAAAGTAAGGAAGTTTTTTGTTTGGTAAGGATATGAAAAAATGGAAAATTTTCACTCATGAGACTCTATATACAATCAAGCAACATAAAATATAGGCAATACTCATAAAACTAGACATGATCAAAGTGTATGATAGAGTGGACATAAACTTACTTCACTAATTGATGCTACAATTTGGCTTCCCTCGCAGGTATTGTAAATGGATCTACCTCTTATATATGGGGATAAATTTTTGGTTATCATCAATCAACAAAAATGTGGCTCTTTCATTTTTTTAGGGTATTGGGCAAGGAGATCAAAAATTTTCATATCTTTTTATAATCATAGAAGAGATCTTAATTCAATCCATAATAGTTGTTCAAAATGGTAGTGTATGGAGAGATATTAACTTCCTAAGTCCATATATCAATGTAATGTACTTCCTATTTGTTGATGATATCTTAAAGTTTGAGGAATCTCTTTTAAGAGAATCATGTGCCATAAAGCAAACTTTAGACAGCTACTATCTTACTTAGGTCATAAAATTGACACTGATAAATATAAAATTTTATTCATGATTTTTCTTTTTCTAATTCAATTAGTCATCTCATGGTTTTCTAGGTTTTAAGAACAAGATTATCCCAAATATGTATTTCAATATTCTTCTATTTTCAAGAAAAAATAAAGGGTCATTTTGGGATCCCATCCTCAAATCTATCCAAAGTAGAGTTGCTTCTTGAAAAAATACCTAGTTATCTCTTGTAGGTAGAATACCCATGATCAAATTAGTCTTCAAAAAAATACCAACCATATTATGTTAGAACATGCAGTCTACTAATATCACTTGGGGGGGGGGGGGAGGTGAATCAGTTATCCAACTATTATCACAATTATCAACCTTATTAAACCTTAACCATTTGAGCAATATAATCAGCAACCATAACAAGATACTCATACACAATATCACCAGATATGTTAACTAGGGAAAACCCTAGTGGGTATGGTACCCACAAGATGATGTACTAATATATATTCCTTGTTAGAAGATGGACCCTATTAGGAGTCTATGTAAACATCCAATACATATCAGTACCTATTAGGAGAGTTTGAATCCATGTTAGGAGATTCCAACCTTGTTAGGAGTTGTAGAAGGCAGATGGATCCACTATCCAAATATCTTTAGGGGAAAGATCAATGAACCCACTGTCTAAATTATTTATGTATTATTCCTTGTAGAATAATAGAAATTAATTGTACTTTGTTTCCACTTCTTCTATCCTGTCAACCAGACTTTTGTACTTTTTGATCTCAATACTAGATCAAAAATTTCACATCCAACAATCCCTTGGATCACTTACTTGCATTTATTCATAAAAACTCTTCTCTTGTTCGCACACTTTGCACACTTGATCAATATTACAATCAAGGAAAATATCTTTCCTTTATACCAAGTCCTCAAAAATAATTACTTGAGTCAACCTTGATGCTTTCCGAATTAATTATAATAGGACCACAATAAGATAATTAATTATTTTGCAACTACACAACATTTATTGGCTTACAGTCTATACAAATTATTACATTACAATTCTAGGAGTTGTGCATTCATTGACATCATCATAAAATTGTCCTTTATCTCTGTATAACTTCACAATCCTAATTCTATCTCTATTACAAGATACAAGCCAATCATCAGAAGCTTCTTATTAGGTACTTTATTTCTATAATGTTCTCTGTAAATCATGTATATCTTTTGTACATATTCAATTTTAGTTATGCACACTTAACCTCATCACCAAGACATAGTATAGAACATGTCCTTAATCATGCATCACCTAAACATCAAAACTCTATTTTTGCTACTCCACCAGTCTTCACAGAAACCATACTATGTTGGCATCAATGACAAATACAGTCATGAATGTAACATGTCAATTATTCCACATGCTTACCAATGCTTAGCATACTCCCCAAAGGAATACCATCAACATACATGCTAAAAATATCCTCCTTTGGTATTGATGAAAACATAGATTAAAAACATCTAGGTTCTAAGAATACCAAACAATACTCTACAGCTATTGCTATTGTTCTCATCTTTTCAAATCCTCTTTATCAATCAAATATGAAATCTTTTGGAACACTACTCTATTCTACATCTTTTAGGATTGGCATGAACTATTCACACACTAAACATCTCTCAACCTCTCTTCTCCCCCATCAATCTATACTTATCTTCCTCTTTATGTTGTGTATCTCCCCCATAGAGATATTCCTTCTCCTTACTTAAATGAATATTTCTAAATCTTCCTAACACATATATGCTCATCTATCTCTCCCCTATTCATCCAAAGGATGTTGTCATACTTATCTCCCCTATATTTCACACTTCTCTCTCCCATATGTAGGAGATACTTTTTCATGCATTCTCTCTACATTGACATCAAGGGAAAAGGCCTCATTATATCAATTATCTACTCCAAGTCTTCAACCAGATCAAGTGTCCAAAGGAACTATTCAAGACCAATTACCAAGAGTCCTTAGTGACTCTTCTCATCATAGATGCTCCCCCACACATAAAGCATTAGCATTCAGTCTAGTCAAACAATAGTGCTCTGTACCACTGGATTGATGCAATCTCTGCATCATCTACTCTGAAGTAGGTAGGGGCATAACCCTGAGCATGCATCTCAAGTACTCAAATGTATCTTTAGGAAAGGGCTTTGTAAAGATATCTTCACTCTAATCCTTAGTACTAACATACTCTAATCTGATCTCTTTCTCTGCAACCTTCCCTCTCAAAACATGATACTTAATAGATATATACTTAGTCTTAGAATGCAATACAAGATTATTAGACATACTTATTGTACTTGCATTGTCAAAATATATGATAATAGGTTCTAAAAACTCTATCCCAATGTCCTTCAGCATCTTCTTTGTCCACATGACCTGATTGCAATTATTTGTTGTTGTCACCTACTCTATTTTAGCTATGTTGGCCTGGTTTTTCACTCTTTATATTTTGTTACAACCTATAGTGAAAAACCCTATCTTTGTGTTTAAAATTTATGAAAATTTTTAAAACCCCATATGAAATATTTCAAATTTCATAAACCCTTGTTTTTGTGCCCTAGCCCTCAAAATAGTGGAAAGTAATATTTTAATTAAGTCACACGGGAAGCCTTTATCCTAAGTTTCCATTTTCCCATAATTATTTTTATTTACTTTTTGTGAAATAAAAACCCTTCAATATAAGCAATTCCCTAACCATGGTTATTTTCCTAAGCATTTGGTGAAACATCTTAACTATGGTGGTTTGTTCCTACCACCCATTGATCTTGGTAAGATCAATGATCAGTGCATGCCTACAAGATGAAGTTGAATGAAGTTTATTGAATGCAAGCAAGCACCTTTATGCCATGTATCATTTCATTATGTTAACTCATTTACTACACTGCAAAATTTTGAAGTTGTCAAAATTGTTCAAAGTTGTCAATAATGGTCAGGGCACATTCAAATTTTTGGCAATCTCATTGGTCTAGCTGAGTAGTGGGGTCATTTTTGGGTACCATATCATTGAGTCTTTGAGCTTGGCAAGATCAACGGTAGGCATATTACTGCTTCATGAAGATGTGTAGAGTTTAACCAAAGTGGTGAAGCACCCTAGTGACACGTGTATTCAATGATGTCACGAAGGATGTTGATATAGTTTAAAGGATAGAAGATATGTACATCATTGATCTTGAGAAGATCAACAGGTAGCACTTACCCACAAAATAAACAAGCTCAAACTTTAGATGAAATGGGGAAGTGCCTACTTGACAGGTAGCATGTGATGAGGTCATGGGCCCATAGTTTTAAAAGGTGATAATGTAGTATGTATAGTTGGCAACTATCAGAACACATTAGAAAAGAAGCAATACATTTATTGGTCGACTTTTTTGATTGGATTTTAAAATGCATGATCTATATACACTACTAATCTTGGGAAGATCAATAGGTAGCATATTCCCATGCAAAAAAATGACTAAACTTTAGTTGAAGCAGGGAAGCGCATGTTTGCCACATGGACAAGTAGGACCGCTTATTCAGAAGGTTGCCTAGTCATGCCAAGGTGGAAAAGCACTATGATGTGGAACATGATGACTGGTGGGACAATCCATGTGTTTTCCAAGCTAGAAGATGAGTGTATCAGTGAGGCAATAATTTTAAAGCCATAATTATAAAGTTGTAATAATTTTTCATGATTGCCAATCTTCCAAAGATCAACAATCCGCACTTCATCACTTCATGAAAGTGCTTGAACTTTATGAAATGTGGGAATGTGCTTGCTTGACGCATGCCAAGCCTTCAAAAGTATTGATGTAACTTTTCTATTTTCAAATCAAGCCATATGATGCTTCGTGATAAACGGTGGAAATTCAAACTTCATGACCCAATATGAAATTTGACTGTTGAAGCATTAATCCTCATCAATGTTATCTTGTGTGAGACCTAATGCTGCAATAAGATCTTGAACTCTCCATTATTGAGTAAAAAACCTCTGATTTCATACAGAAGAATTTAAGAGCTAGGGCAAGAATTTCCAAGGTTATCAAAAATCTGCAAAGTGATTCATAGAGGTGAAAAAAGAAAGAAACAGTGTGTAAGTTGTCTAAACTTCTAAGAATTGAGAAAGTGTGGTCATATTAGGGTAAATTAAAAAAAATGCCTCCTTGTAAGGATTTTTCTAGCATGATAGATTATTTGAAAAGGGCAATCCATGATGATTTTCTAGAACAAATGTTGTTATCAATAAATGAATTGGATAAGGGTAGAGAATTGATTCCAAAAAGCCCTAGGTTATTGGTTAGCGAGGGTTTCTATGATAAAGCCAAATGGTTGAGGGATGTAGAGGTATCCATGGGATGTTTATAACTTTTCAAGAAGTGGTTTGTAGAAAGGAAATTGGATACTCCAATAAGCAATATTTGGGAGTTTGATATAGGTAAACTGATCCCCCCTAGAGTTTTCTTTAATGGTGACCTACTGGTAGATATGGCTAAGAAATATGAACCAATTACTAGGGTGGTAAAGAACCATGTAGGGGATAACCTTTTTAGGGTTTCACTTGAAATAATTATAGAAGTATTTAAGCTAAATCCCAATCATGCTATCCATGAGAAGATTGACATGAAGGATCTCCAAGCTAGATATGATGTACAAAGGGTATATCTAAGGGGAGGGCCATTATAGCAACATTTTGTTAAAATTGGATCATTCCATTTAGTCACATAGAATACCCTTGAGCCCTTGTTGAAAAAATATTTTAATCCTAGGGCACAGGCCTTATATTTCTCTCTTTGCAAAATCTTTGGTATGGATGAACAAGATAACATCCCAAGCTCTATTGTCCTTATTATTTCCCAAACTCTTTAGTATGGAATGAGCTTGATTCTGGGCTTTGCTACCTTCTTAGCTAAAGAAATTCATAATGGTATGATTGGAATAACATAGGATAAAGTTAATAGGCCCTTGTGCTAGCAATGAATGTTAATGCATATTTGTCTATATAAAGGAGTTACCTTCTTCTTCAAAGAGATGAAATTGGAATTGGAAAGAGATGGAGAAAGACTCTCGATTCAGTTATGGATTGTAGACATGACATGGGAGCTCATTGATACAGTTTTGTTAATTTTGATAGGTATTTTTCCTCAAGGCTTAGATTATTGTTGAGAGGGGATAGCCCTAGAATACCATAGTCCTTATTAGAATTGATAAGACCTAAAGATCATGCTAAAGGACTATTGGTAAGCCACAATTGGGGAGATATAATTCTTTATGTTGTTTCTACTATTTTTAGAGTTTATGGATTTTTTGGGAAAACCCCATGTGTTACCATACTAGGTGCCTTTGAAGGTAGGAATTGCATAATTGTTATGGAAAATCAGATTAGTTGAAGAGAGAGATTTGCTAGGAAAATTCAAAGGTATTTTCTTTCCAATGGTTACTATTATTCATGATTTTTTGTTTGTTAAGAAGGGATGGAGAAACTTGGAGATTTTTTTTGATAAATATCAGATGGCCAAATCCCATGCTTTTTTTATTGATCCAGAGGTATTCTATGACCTCCTCAGAGAAAGGAGTAAGGCTATGGCCTAGATACAAACTGTATATTTTCCTAAGGACATAATTAGAAATAAGTTCTCACTAGAGGAACAAGAGAATAGAAAAGAAAAATGGATAATTTATAGTAAAGTCTTAGATTTTATAAATGTTTTGGAGGAAAAATACAATCCCTTAGCAGACACATTAGGGAGTGAAAATGTTAGAAATGTTTTAGAATAACTAAGAGGGGGGGAGGGGAGGGCTGGGGGGGGGGGAGGTGACTTAGTTATTCAAGGTCCAAAACTTTTTCACTAAGTATAGTGAGCCTATCTAAACCATGCATCAAGCTAAACATTCATTTTAGCAAGTTACTGAAAAATCAACATGCAAGAATAAGACATGAAAGATCAACACATAACACAATAATTTATGTAGAAACCCAATTTGGGAAAAACCACCAGTAACATGCTACTCCTTTCTCACTCTTCTGAAGTGATGTCCTATTAAAGGCCTACCCTATTAAAGGCTACAAAACACATTGTTAAATGTGACCTAGTTAAAAGATTTCAACCACCCTATTATAAGTGGGCCTATTTAAAGGACTTTAGAACACTCACTTGGAATTTGACCTTGTTAAAGGATTTACAAAATGGTTGTTAAACCAACCTAATTCCATAGGATTTTTCCCTAACTGATACAATTGCTAGAGAGTAATAATAAGGGCTTTTGATCTAATACAACTCACAACATAACTTGCAAATTTTAGATCTCAATTTAGCTCACAAATTTGCCTAACTTTCAGTCTCTACAGTTCTGACAACTTGTCCTCCTTTCAAGCTTTGTCTTCTTCAATCTCCTTTCTAGTTGTGCCAATGCAATCACCTCTGTGGTCACCTATTGAAGCAGAGTCTTTATGCTCTATTCTTCCCTATCGATGCCTTCTTCTTGACACCACACACTCTCTCCAACCACATACTCTTTGCTTCTTGACCTATAACTCCTTAAATAGAAGTCTGAAATAATTTTCCCACTCTAATCTTTTTGCTCTTATTTGGGGTTTGAATGGATTAGGTAAGATACAATGTATCTACCCCTTATCTTGTTTCTTCTAGAAACATCATGTAGAATCCTTCTATATTTTCCTAAAAATGGTTTACTTAAGATTCTATGCCCCCAGCTCATCATCCTTATCTTCCTTCTGGTTCAAAAAATTCAAGGTAATAAACTTGTCGGCTCAAATCTGGTGAATTTTTCACTTTTCAAATAATGCAACAACTCGACACTATTAACTTTTTGATGCTTGACACATACTGTGTTACTTAGCACCAACTATGTTTTACTGATGCTCGACACCTACTATGGATTCACTTAGCATCAACTAAGTTTTACATTTGCTCAACACTTACTAATAATCTATTCAACATGAACTAACTTGCTTGACACCCACTAATGAATTTAGTCAAGCTTTGCTGACAGCTTTGTTACAACTTATTCTTCTAAAATTTCTAAGTGTAGCCAACCTCTATACCTTCAAGTGTATTATCAATACATCATTTTACCATTGTCTTAATTGATCCTTGTAATTCATTACAAAACCATAACTCAACCTTTCCCTTAGGTGCTTTTGTTACATCTCATTGATTAAATCCTCTTCATGAATCAATTAAGTGATAGTACTTGGATCTAATAAGCAATTGTCATTCTAGCAAATAGTAGGTTTGACATCAATGACAAAATAATGATTGAAAACATTATTTATCAACAATCTCCCTTCTTCTTAAAAATCTCCCTTTTTGAATAGTGATCTTTTCAATTAGATTTCAACAATCTCCCTCTTTGGCATTGATGGAAAACCAAATTGATCAAACAAGTTATCAAAATGCTAACTAGGTTAAAACAATAAGTCATATGCCAAAAAGAAAACTTTGTAACCAAAATTGTTCACTCTATCAACAACTTTTGAATTTCTTATGACTCCCTCTGAATTCTATAAGTAGCTACCTCTTTCAAAGTATTAGAGATTTCTCTTTTGCTATTACACTGTCTTTTTCCTTTTTATTCTATTCCCTCTATGATCTTGTCATCTTGATTGATTTTTGTCTATGTTTTTTTCTCCCTCTTGGATGCTATTTCCTTTTCTTCTTTCTTTCTACTATTTTTCTTTTACACATTTGACCCTATAGATTTGATCAGTTTTTGCTATTTCTTCCTCTCTTCTGTAACTTTCCACTTTGATCAATTTTGCTTTTTCTCGCTCTTTGACAACAATGCCAAAGACATACTATTTTAGCATCTTATCATGCAAGTGTAGCAGTTGTAGGAACTCCAATTTCTCCCTTTGTCACCTTTCTTGTGACTGATTAGAAATTTTAGTATTTTAATTACTTTAGACAAAACCTAAAGTAAGTATCCTCTGCATCAATTTATATCATTTCAACAATCAACTTATTTGATGCAGGGCGATTTTGCTATTACTCAAACAACCTTGGATAGGGGTATCGCCCCTAACTTACCTCTAAGATACTCAAATGCATCTTTAGGTAATGGTTTTGTGAAGATATTAGCAATTTGTTCCTTTGAGTTGACATATTCCATCTTCACTTTTTGTCTTCCACCAATTCTCTTATATAGTGATACTTAATTGCAATGTGCTTTGTTTTAGCATGCATCATAGTATTCTTTGATATGTTGATGGCACTTGTTTTATCACAATAGAGCGTCATAGGTTTAGTTACCTCTTCTTTCATACCTTCCAATAGGTGCTTGATCCATACAATATTAGTGCAATTGATAGTAGTAGCAACATATT
Organism: Cupressus sempervirens; assembly: GCA_028749045.1. NCBI lineage: Eukaryota > Viridiplantae > Streptophyta > Pinopsida > Cupressales > Cupressaceae > Cupressus > Cupressus sempervirens. The sequence goes on along the minus strand of CM053792.1, from coordinate 55,906,965 downwards.
CAGATTTAGCTGTGGACTGTGTGGTACAACTTTTCTTTTTTCTAGTCCAAGTGACTAATATT